>JABUQX010033583.1:0-15000 GCA_015478945.1 Trachelipus rathkii
GAGAGAGAAAGAGAGAATAACTAGGAGAGACAGAATGTAATATTTCCGTTGTTTTTTGAGTGTATTGAATTATAGAAAGTTGGTTTATGATTAATTTACTCTTTTAAAAGAATATTGAAGGAGAACAACGTGAATTGCATATCAAAGTAGTTGAATGTTTTTCTTCTTCACTTTTGTTTTTTCTATTTTGCAAGTTTTCATTCATTTTTTCATTATCATATTTTCTTCTTTTTGATCTGAATCCTATTTGTTCATCTTTCTTATACCTTACATCTTCAAAATATGTAATTCCTTGCTTATTTCTTTCTTTCTTTATTGTGAAATTGTATTTCTTTCTTAAATCTATATATAATCTAAATAATAATGAACTACTACTATAATTCTATATACTACTACTACTACTACTATATAATAATAATAATAATCTATAATAGTATCAATAATATACTAATTAATCTATAAAATTAAGTAATTAATAATATTAATAATATAATAATAATAATAATAATCATCATAATTATAATAACTAATAAAAATAATAATGATAATTAATCGTTTATTTATATCATGAGTGATTTAATAATAATTAAATATTAATATTAATATAAATATTGCTTGATAGACTAATAATATAATATAATAATATAATAATAATACCTAAGTCAATTTATTATTGTCAATTTCCCAATCTGTATTCATTTCTTTCCCTATAAAATTTTTAAGACATATTTATATATCTAGGAGCTATTCCCTCTTGAGGATATTTCTAACCATGAATGCTTAAAAGTTTTTGAGATGATTATTTTGTGTCTCTAATTGTTATTATTTTCTTGAGCAGAATCACTTCACAGTATAAGCATAATTCTTGATTTTGAGCAATTTAAGTGAATGATTTGGCTTTACATTTTCTTTTTAATAGGAATACGTATTTTGTATAGTATCTATTTAGCATTTCTTTTCATTTATCTTGTGGTTTCATCAATTACTTCTTATTAATATAACATTTACTTCATTTTTTTATCTTCTTCTTCTTTTCTTCTTCTTCTTCTTCTTACTTTCTTCTTCTTCTTCTGTCTTACTTCTTCTTCCTCTTCTTCTTCTTCTTCTTTTTTCTCATTACTATGCTTAACTTTGCTTTTTTCAATATATCATAGTCTTTTTCATGTTCTTTATCTCTTCAATATCTTCTTTCTTACTTAATCTTGTACACTTCTTCTTCTTCATTCTTTCTATCGTTTTCTTTTCTTACTTTCTCTGTTCATTCTTCGTTTTACATTTAATACTTCTTCTTCTTTATCTTTCTTAACATATTCACTTTCTTTACTCTTCTTACTCTTCATCTTTCCTTCATTCTTTACATACTTCGCTTCTCTTCTATTCTTTCTTCAATATCTTGACTATCTTCTATATCTTGCTTTAACTTCTTCTTCTTACACACTTCTCTTTTCTTCCTTCTTCTTCTCAGTACTTCCTTCAGAATACTTTATCTTCTTCTTAAACCATGCTTTTCTATGCATTCTTACTTACACATTCCTTCTGCTTTTTTATCTTCTTCTTTACTTTATATCTCTTTCATATACTTAACTCTTGCTCTTCCACATACACAACTTTTTTTTTTTTCTTTTCATTGAATAAAAAAATAACACGCTCTCTTTACCATTCTTTCTTTCAAGGACTTTGGTTTTCGGCGTACTATTGATTCCCGTTCAGGTGATAGTGACAATCCGGGGTGTGAATTTTTACATGAGACTAATACCTAATTTATCTCAATCAGAATTGAATCTCGTGATAATATATATAATATATATAATAATATTAATAAATATATATATATATATATATTATTATATATAATTAATATAATATATATTATAAAAATTATATAATAATTTAAAATATATATATAATATATATATATAAATTAGTATATATAAAATAATTATATAATTATGTTATATATATAGATTATAATATATTATCATAATAATATAATTATATATTAATATTATAACTAATATATATATATATAATTTCATTGAAGTATATATGTAAATAATATAATATATAAGGAAGAGATAGATAGTAAAATATACTGTTTATAATTTAAAGGCTTTACAATTACATGTAAATCGGAAACTTAAATAATTACCATTGAGACAAAAGGGGATAATATTTTAGCATCGAAATATTTTACAAATTCAAAAATTGTGAAACAAGACTATCGTTTAAAACACTAGTTAATGAAAACTATACAAAATTTAACCGCATTAAACAGAGTTGTGAAGAGGCATGAACAGACCCACCATATACCAATTAGTAGAAGTTTTACATAATTTTAGTTATTGTTATATTTTAAAAATAGGAAATGAAATGTAGATTATCATAATAAATGTTCAAGTTTAATAAAGAATCGTCCATCGTATAACATCTCCGTTCTTTCTCCTTGTAGAGTGGATAAATCCATTGTCCTCGACGACTGTCACATCTCGATCGTGGAAGTGTTGAACACGAAGCCGATATCCCTTTTTTCAGCCACACAGAATCTACTTCATTATAGCTGAACACTCCTAAAAGAGGTTCCGTTTATTTAAAAACTAAGCTTTGATTTCTTTCTCTTCCTTCATCTTAGTAATTCAAAAGCACATTACGGGCTCTGTCAATTTCAATAAGTTGAGGGTGTGTTCCAGATAAACGATGACGGTAATGGATGTCTGCAGACTTCCGCTAAATGAAAGATTGAGGCCTAATGTCCCCTTTCTCAGAATGTTTAAATGACTTGCGTTACAAGCTGAAAGATCTGGGCTGAGATCAAACGCATACAAGTTACTATTCGTCGCGTATTCTTCAAGATTCATACCAGTACCACTATCCCCACATGAAACAGTGTTGGCTATTAGATCGTGGAAAGGTCGCGAGCATAGGATGTCCACCATTATACGACATTTCAATAATCACGGTCTGTCCCGTATGGCTGTGCCCATTCACATGTAACTGACACCTAAGGTTTTTGCAGGGGGCCGAATTTATTGTGATGTTTTCTTCAATAATAACCGAAATGCCTCTGTGTTCTTAGTTACCAATCCAGCTAATTAACTCTTTTGAGGTAGATTTCCGCTAACAATATTTGGAATGCTGATGCTTGATAAACCGTGAGTGAAGTTAAATACTTTGGTTTCCACTCTTCTGATTGGGTACTTGGCTGTGGTTGTTAAAAGCGACTTCTCAATTTCCAAATGCCTTTGGGGAAATAACTTCACCTTTCTAACATAGAGAAAAGCTTCTAGCAGTTTGAAGATAGGTTCCGTACATGCAGTTGTAAGCATTAAGTTCACTTTTTTATCGTCAGTGGGGCTTTCACCACCTCTACGCGACAAGCTGACTCAAGCCCTTATAAATGTAATAAGATAATCCTTTCCTGAGAGAATTATATCACCATTTAAAACGATCCGTAGAATTCGTAGCAGTGTTATTTATGACCTTTAGCAGCTTTAGCTGCATGTGTAGCCTCATCTTTGCAATGTAAAAACCACATGATGAATGATGAGACTGCTTAGCATCATCAGAAAAGTTCAGTAAATGTTCTATGTAGCTTCTATAAGGTTAACTAGGTGCTCTGGTGGAAAACGTTGTTCACTATAACCGAACAAAGGAAAGTTCGACTCTGTAATAAACTAGGGTCCGTCCACCTGTAAGGAAGGTTCTGTACCTATCAGGGGTTTTTTCCCAATTTCGTTTTTAAAAAATATGAAATTACATTAGATGGATCTAGATATTGGTCTGATGTGCCCTGGGATAATTGACTCTTTAAAGGAACCCATCCAGTGCTGGTGATCGAGTGGAGGGAATTAATCCGCTGCTGAAGTTGTCTGGCTGTCGCTCACCGCGTAACCTGAAGTAGGATTCATCGAGAAAGATGAATCCCCAATTCGGTTTGCAGCAGTCCTGACTGCAGGTGTGAAGAAATGCATCTTGGCGGGGCGGTGTTAGGCCTGAATAATGAACAGACTCACTACCTGGTTGCTCCACTTATATACATGGTAAACCGAAGTTGTAGTTAAAGATGAAATCAGTAAGTTTAATGGTGAATAGCATCATACTTCTTTTGTAATTTGGGCTTCCTCTGCCTTAGGGTTTTTTTCGCATCTGTGATCTTCCTTGCGGACTGCTCTTCTTCAGAGCCTCTTCGGGTCTTGGCTTTTTTCCTACTTGTGACAACTCCCTGCGTCCTTTAACTTTATGAGCCTGCCTGACCTTGTCATTTTTCTCTTATTTTTTGCGTTTTATACGTCATCGAGCATCTTCGTCGGAACCTCGGCAATTCCTGCCTTTTTAATGAAGCACGAGGATTGGCTCCTGTCGCTATATCTTGCATTGTGTGCAGACCTGTTTCTTATGGCTTTTTTTTACCTAGAATATTCACCCGCCCTCTTTCTAAATACGGGGATGGCGCTTCCGCAATAGCTTAGTGAAATCCTCCGAGAACCGGTACCCTCTTTTGTGATCTCGATCCAGATGAATTGACTCTTTTCCATGTTATTAACTTAGTTAGCTGGAGCTTCTTCCCTATACTATCTTTACACTGCAAGAGTATTACCAATGAATGAAAAAATGCAATTGATTATGTCCCTTATATTATGCCTGCGAGGCATCTATTTTCTTGAATGAAATTCCAGTTAGCAATATTAGATGAGATTTTTTCAATTCTGGTTAAAGAATATGTTTCCCAAATATTTATAGCTGAAGGGGTCGGTTTCTTTCTAATGTGACTTTACACATTCAATGTGCCTGCTGTAAAGTGGGTATGGCCGTCCTTTCCACGTCTTTTATATGTAACTCTTATAGAGCCGAATCCGATACCTGTTTTCAGTGAAGGAGATAGTGCACATTTGGTGAATGTATACCCTTACTCTCTTGAGGAATATAACTATACCTCTTAAACAGGGGGTTGTGTATCGCCCACATACTGGTGTTCCACTACGTCAGTGTAAACATATGCCATTCCAGGATGTTTGAGCATCTCGGAGGTGATACAAGTATAATGTAACACCCTGTCTTGCTCGTCGATTAATTCTTCCTTGGTTATATGCTCGTTTTCTACTGTTTTTCATAATCCTTTTCAGCATAGTAGGTACATCATGGAGGACATCTAACCAACCTTCACGTTCATGAACGTGTTTCCGTTGCCATGACGATCTCCTGAGGAAAAACACGTCAATATCTCTAAGGTTAATGCCAGCCGTTGATCTCAAAGTAATTAATACTTCATCATCAGAGGGATGAATATCTGTATTGTAAATTAGATCTCTACACATATTACTAGTCGCTAAAAGCGTATTTAAATAACTGAACATTGCAGGAACTGACTTAAAATAGGATTTCCTCATTACAATTCTTTCATAAAAGTATTCTCTTGTTCCCATAGTGACGCGGTTTAAAGAGCCTGTGTTCTTCACATCCAATATAGTTTCAACACAATCTACACTTCTGTAAACATTCATCCAGTAAAGATTATGCGGAACATTTTCCACATCTGTATTTAATATCACTTCACACAATCCTATTTCATAAACGTCTCTTTCAATGTCAATAGGGTTCAGTAACTCGGTGCCCGTGAAGTCTGAGAGCTTATAATCAGGATGTAGATTTCAGAATCGAAGCCGACGAAGGCAGTAGTTTTAAATAGAAGTGATCCTTGGCTCGCCATGGTCACACTGAATGATATAACTCGGAACCTAATGTTCTTCTTGATTTGACCTTGCTTTTTTATATACGAGTTAAACTTGTCAGGAATCCCAACCATTTAACCAAGTACTGTTTATTCCGCCCCTTTCCTTTCGAGCCTAATATCTTTTCAATTTTAATAAACACGTTACGTTTCAGGATTGAAGCGTATTTTTTTGTATTTCCTGTTTTGTAAAAAACCGTCCTTATCTTTTCACCGTAAATCCTCAAAATAAATATATTTTAAGCCATCATATGGGAAGTCTCGAATATTGTGGACTTTGAAAACCTCTGTAGACCACCCTGACTCATAGCCTTTCCTAAACCTTTCCGCCTGCCTGGAGACTCGTACATAATCACCTAGGCATACACCTGAATTATCCTTATTTTTCTCTGACTCTTTCGTTGTGAATGATCCACCATCGTAGGCTTTATTTTCAGCAACATTTCTAGAAGGGGTAGTTTTTTTAGTAGTCTGTGGCACGATCTAATTATAAGAATGAGTCAAGGTCTTGTAGTTACTGGTCCAATATAGCTTAAAAGTGTTCATGCGGCGTAAAGTAGCGGTGCATTTTCTCCTTGATAGTTCGCTGTACTCTTTCAACTATAGCTGCTTTATTCACTGAGAATGTATTGTAATACCCCATGTCGTGCTCTTTAACTAATTCTTGAAAATTCATGGCCCTAGAAACTACGTGCCTGGGTCATCACAGATCTCGGCCATCGCTTGTCGGCCCCTCTATAAATTCCTCTCCAAAAGCCGTCAGATAACAGTTACCTGACTTCTTTCTTTAAAGGTTTGAACCATAATATCTAGAATACACATCACATGGTAAAAAGTATGTATTGATATCCATCGTTGTACGAGCTGTATTTAACCATTTCGGATAAATCCAGCTGCCATACGCTATCGAGACAGGGGGCTACGGTTTTCCGGGTAGGAAATTTTCTGCGAACAGGTTTATGTAGAGTGAAAGCCTCCTCACCTTCTAGATATGCTTTCAACTCTTTCCGTCCAATGTCCGGAAACCTCGAGGCAAACCTTGTGAATCCACCATAGCTATTAGGCTCCTTCACATCGTAATAATACTTATCAACCACTTCCTTAGCCTTCATGGTGTCTCTACTGGCATAAAGTAAAAACATTATATATATATATAATATAATATATATATATTATATATATATATATAATATATTATATATATATATATATATATATATATTATATATATATATTATCATGGTAAAAGGAACAATAAAACATAGTGATTAATATGATGAATTTATTTATTCATTCACAAGTGAGCAAATTAGAACAATGAACAAATTATATATATTTTAATATTATACCCATATATATATAATATATATTACTATATATATATAATATATATATTTATATATTATATATATATAATAGTATAATATATAATTGAATTATAATATTAATATACACCACACAGCGGTGACTCTGATTATCATTTATAGACTGGCGTACGGCTTTGGTTTTCCTTATTCTTTTCTTAACCACCGTTGAATTTGTCTGACGTGAGGACATGCCTGAAGGACTAGAATTCGGGCCTTGGCGTTTTAGGAATATCATCCAAGTCTGCTAATCTGCGTGTGTTCAAGATTAAAGAGCGTGGAAAATTTATAGTCTGAAGCTCTTGCTTGATTGTAGGCCATCCTGTTACAGCGCTCTTCTTCCAATCGCGTGAGAGATCAGCTATTAAATCCACAATGTTTGACCCTTTAACTATCTCATCATCAATAATGATTTGACCTAACTCATTCCAAGCTATTTGTTCTTTTAAAATATTATAGAGAGTTAGACCTGATCTGCGAGCCCTGGCTGGCAAGCTCTCCTCTAGGATATTTCTTAAGCTGTCTTCTATCTTCATCTCAGGTTTTACTTCTTGTGGCAAAATTGTTTCCTTTACGTCAGACTTATTTAGTGGTCCCTTTAGATGCAAATCCTTGAGACTTAATAATTTCTGCATTGCATCTTGGTATAAGATACGCTTCTCATGGATGTTAATGTCTGAATTTAATATCCGATACACCTCTTGCTCGTAATTGCTTATCTGTTCAACTTTAGGGTCGATCAAGCTGTAAGGCAGAGCTGGCTGCTGAATTTGTGCAGCACTCAAAGGTTGTTGATTCTCTAGAGAGAAATGATGCTGATGATTTTGGGGTGGAAATTGCAGTGAGGACGACACCCCGTAAGGCTGTGGTTGTGTAGGCTGAGTGTGGGCTCTCTGCAACGATGAAGTAGTATTACATTTCATTTTCTCATACTCGTTAAACGGTAATACAGCGACCTTCTTCATTATGAAGATATCCACTTGGTAATCAGAGGAGCAATAACTGAGAAAAGTAGAGGCAGGAATACACCACCCCCCTTCTGCAACACCTTCTTTTTATTTTTCAGATGCTTTATGTTACGGGAGAGTTTTTTAATGGTGTTTCTATGTCGACGCAGCTTTACCTTCTGAGGCCTGTTTAAAGGAACATTCCCCTTTATAAGATTTAAGCAGAGTTCACATACACACTGGATGAACTTCTCATCATCACAGATTATTTTGCGCTTTTCAGCCGGTTTCAGCTTTTTAAATCTTTTTATAAGAGGCAAATACTTTACAACTAAACTACTCATTATTCAGGAATGTACACAGTTTCTATCTCATGCGGTAGAATGTTAGTGCGGAGCAGGACTCTATGCGTGTTCCTAGGATGAAGTTCACACAGCAAGTATCCGTACGGGTCCGAAGTAACTTCTTTATATACTTTCAAGAACTCTTTTCTTGCTGATGGGAACATCTGTGACCCTAGAACATTAACCTGACTCATATCTCTTCTTTGACCAAACAGGATCAGATACTGAGTGTTTAAAGAAACAGTCCTCATGTGCCTGCTTTGATGAAAAATGTTCTGGGTAATGAAAAATACAGATATATTTAAATGATGGGAATACACCGTAAACGTCTCAGCTATATCTTCATTTAACTTGTGCAGCATGTCGTCCAGAACTATAACTTTATGACCTTGTACATTTTCCAATGATTTAATATCGTATACACCTTCATGGAATTCTACTATATTATTATATTCATTAAACTTCTCCTGGAATACACTATAGCACCAGGATTATTTTCACAGGTGTATGCTCAAAAATTCCACCATCCTTTAATATGTTTAACAGCAGAAAGGTTTTCCCGCAGCCTGTGGGACCCGCCACCATGCATGTAGCAGGGCTGAAGAACATGAATTTACCCACATCCATGCTCGTAGCGTGTGCTCGATGTACAATGCAACTTTCGAAGCTATGGTGAGAGCATATATATATATATATTATATATATATATATAAAATTATATAATATATATAATATATATATATATATATATATATATATATATTATATATTATAATATAACTATACAACAAACAAGTATTACTCTACTATATTAAAAAAACAAATTCAGTTAAAACCTTTACTACATACCTAGAACTTTAATAATCGCAGACCTACATATTTTAACATTAAATATACTCACTGGAATATTAAATATTTTAACATAAATTACATTTACAATAATATTAAAAATATTTATAAGGGAATATAACACTGATATAGACATTCACAGAAACTTCACGAAGACTCAAGATTAATACTCTGTAAATCTTTACAAATATGCCAGTCATTTATGTCGTTGTCTATCATGTAGCTATGTGTCTCACCGATGCCATCCGAAAGCACATATGTAAAAAGCTCCCTCTCAGAGATATCATAGTATGTTTGGCCTCTGGATCGGAAGCATAGATGCTTTCAGCCCATCGTTTTCTAAGAAGATGTATGAATTTCTGCACATCGATAGTGTCTAGGAATCGTTTAATAACAGTATCAGAATCATCAACCATCATTTTCTTGAATGCGTAGTATTCCTCGTATAACATATAATGAACGACTGTTACATAGTTAGATAACACACTCACTCTCTTCATATGCCTTATCACCCTTCCGCCTACCTCTGACATACACTTCAGCCGCTGTATTCCTGAGATGAAGAATCCATGTGAAGTACGTTCAAATGCTTCTAAACCACTAGTCCTTTCCCATAGTCTAACTTCCACGCCGATGGTGTTCGCATGTTTAGAGAAGGTTAGAGTAAGCTGTTTTTCCTTTGCTCCTTTGCTCTGGCTGATAACTGTTTTCGAGTAGTTTAAAGCGGCATTAGGGTTAAAGTAATCAGTAAGCCAGGTCTCGATGTGTTTACATATACACAGTAATTCATCGGGACTCATGTAAACACGCCGTGTGTTGTAATATGATGAATTACTAACACACGTGAAGAATTCAGTTCCATTCGGGTTTCTTTTATATAAGAATGCAACTCCACAACCAGGTATCTTAACTTCCCACTGAATGATGTCTTGTACAGAGGTATACCTATTAAGACGAATCATATTGTGTTCTTTCTGGAAACGGTACACTTTTAAGATAGGGTAGAGAACTTCTTCACAGCTCGACAGCTAGAGCGACTATAGTTTGAAACGAGATTAGACTCACAAGGGATCGTATATAATTCTCACCAAAACACAATGTAGGGATAATAGAGATAAGGCTGACGTCCACCAATCACAAGGGACCATTTATAATTCTCGACCAACCACAGTGGAGGGTGAATTGAGATAGGGTTTACATCGTCCAATCGCAAGTAAGGCAGAACGTATGTTTTTACGATCTGCTGTAGAGTAAAATAATAATAATTTGATTTCTTTACGACGTGCGTTTCAAACTTAAATAATAAGAAACAGTAATATAATAAGAATAATAATAATAATAATAATAATAATAATAATAATAATAATAATAATAATAATAAATTAATAATATAATAATAATAATAATAAAATTATGTGTGTGTGTGGTGTGTGGTGTGTGTGTGTGTGTGTGTGTGTGTGTGTGTTGCAATATTGCAATACTGCTTCGATGCATCGATGCATCGATGCAACGATGCAATAATGCCTATGTGACTCTGGTTCAATCACTTTCATAGCTTTTGTGGGGTTGATAGTTGCTTTCATGTTGTTCTGTTTGTCTTGTTGTCGTGATTGTTGTTGTTGTGTTGTTGTGTTGTTTTTGTTGTGTGCTGTGTTGTTGTTGGGTTGTTGGTTGTTGTTGTTGTTGTTAATGCCTTTATGATTGTTGCTGTTTTTGCTGTGGATGAAAAAGAAGAAAAGAAAAAATAAAATGATGATGAAGAAATGGAAAATAAAGAATGAAGAAGAAGAAGAAGAACAGAGTTAAAACACTTTCGTACCTTTGTGATTAAAACATAATAATAATAATAATAATAATAATAATAATAATTAATAATAATAATAATAATAATAATAATTATAAAATAATAATAATGAATATAATAAAAAATAATAATAATAAATATAATATAATATTATAATATAATTGTATATATATAATATATATAATTATATATATATATATATTATATATATATATATATATATATTATATATATATATATGATATATATATATAATAATATATATATAATATATATATATATAAAGTAGAGTATAGATATATATATATATTATATATATTATAATATATATATATGGATATTTTATATATATAATATAGTATATATATATATATATATATTATATAATAATATATATAAAATATATATATAATATATAGATATATATATATTATATATATATATAATAATATAATAGGAGAGTTTAATTCGTCAGGGAAACGTCTTTCTTCATAGCCCATGGGCGTAATCTATCGGTCAGAAATATGACGAAAGTAATTAACCCTTGAACTAAAAGGGATTAACTTTTCTCGGATTTTATCTCTCGCTTAAGGCTATCCCATGAAGCTCACAAGGCATTGATGGGAAAAGAAAATTTTATTCATTTATGCATATTTTATACACAAATGAACTCAAAATTTCTATTATAACATGATTTCAATAGGACGGAAGGCCGCTTGCACGGTCAGTTAAGTCCCCGATACCTTACCTGGCGATTCACCGTGCTGGAGCAGCCGAAAGGACGGGATTCGAGTTCCATCCCGTCCAATTTTATATATATCACAAGGGGGGGGATCTAGAGAGGGGGGGGGGAGTAAGGAGTAGTAAACCCTATCTCCTCAATGACAATTGCGATACGAAAG
The DNA here is from genome assembly GCA_015478945.1 of Trachelipus rathkii. NCBI lineage: Eukaryota > Metazoa > Arthropoda > Malacostraca > Isopoda > Trachelipodidae > Trachelipus > Trachelipus rathkii. Next base: position 11,936 of record JABUQX010033583.1, read on the forward strand.
ACGAAACGATATATCAAACCGCGGAAACCGGGAGGGTGGGCGGCGGAAGGCGGTGGGCGAGGGCGGAAAGCGGATCGTGCGAGGCTGCGGGACCAAAGTCGTGAGGGCGAAAACGGGCGCGCGCGGAAAACAGGTGTGTGTGTGCGTGCGGGGCGAGAGGGAGAGAGTGTAGATGAATTGATGTAGTCCATGGCAACAGAATAAAAGGGGGGTAGGGCAATGGCAAGGCAAGAGCTGGGTTGAATAAGAGATGGTGGGGGAGAAAAAAGGGGGGAAGGGGTAAACGTGGGTGTGTGTGTGTTATGTGTGTGTGTGTGGTGAAGTGTATTGTGTTAATGAACATCCCGTGTAATGTGATGACCTGGGCGTCATCAAACATACTAACTCGAATGTGCGCACTAACGGTGCGCAGATCAACATACGTGAATATATAAAAAAAAAGGGGGTAGGGAAAAAAGGGGGTGGGGAAAGTAAATAATAATAATAATAATAAATAATTCATACACTCATATTACATACTAAAATTAAATAATCGATATGTACACACAAACCATATGTACGCGCGCTACGCGCGCTGTCTCGTCAATCAATTGCAACATGTTGCGCTATGTGGCAACACTGCAATGTTGCTCTCCCTATCTAGTACCGCCATAACTACTCAAGAGTATGCAAGCAAGAAGGAAAGGACGGGTTGCTAGCCCTGTCGGCCCAGGAGACAATGCGTGAAGAAGATCTTCATATGATCTTAAGGTGAATAAGTAGATGGAATAACACTATATTCACGTTATCATTATTAATAATTATGCAAATGAAAAAATTCTTTTTTTCTTCCTTGACTTCGCTGAACTACTTTTTAAATCCCCATTTCGACCAAATATCACCTAGAAGTAGACTGTAATATTTGTAATCCAAAAAATAGTAATTAAAAGACTATTCCCCAATTTTTCTCCTTCACAGGAAATATTAGTGAAAATCATATATAAGACTGGAATATAATTTGTAAAGCTCCTCTAAAGTTTGTAAAATATTAAATTTTACTCTATTTTTTAGTTTGATTATGATATCCAACAAGTTGATCAGAAGAAAATCATTTTAAAATATTTATCAGTTTTTGGTAAATATCTCATCACTTCTAAGACGATTACTACCTAAAGTTTAAAATAAGGAAGATTAAATGTATAAAAGATATATATATTTATATATATATATATATATATAATATATATATAATATATTATATAATATATATATATATAATAAATATATATAGGATATATAATAGTGTAATATAGATAGTGTATAATATATCATATATATATATATATATATATTATTATATATATACTATATATAGTATATATATAATATATATATATAGTATATATATATATATATATATATATAGAGTGTATATATAACTAGTGTATTCTTCTATATGATTACTTAATGATATATAAATAATAAAATAAAATAAAAAATAATATATATATATATAATATATTATTATATAATTATATATATATATATTATATTATGTTGGTTATAATATATATATAATATATATATATATATAATATATAATATAAATATATATTATATATTATAATATAATAGTGTATATCATATTTATAAATATCTCAAAATATAGGATAATAATATATATATATAGTAGTATTATTATATAATATATATATATATATATATTATAATATATAACATATATATATATATATAATATATATATATATATAGTATATAATATATATATATATATATATATAATATATATAGTATATATATATGCAGAGGCGACTCCTGCACTCCGGCTACTGAGTGCCCAAGCAACGAGTTAACATTATAGATAAACGACTATTTGCAAATTTTCGTGAGTGTTACGTTAAAATCTCGTTATTTTTGTTGCGAAAGTTGTCAAATAAATGAAAGTATTAGCAAAATTAAAACGAAAAATGGGAAGAAACCGCAATAAATAAACGCTTTTAAAACCCTTAAAAATGGCGGCAGTTCATGCCCATATCGGATGGCGGAGACGGCATTTGTGAATTTAGATTGATTTTAAATATAAAAGAGTTATTCCTATAATTCGAACTACAGAAAAACTTAGAAAGAAAAATATTTTGAGGAAGACGTTAAGTTAAAGATATATATATATAATATATATATATATATAATATAGTATAATATATATTATATATATATATATACTATATATATATATAGTATATATATATAATATATATATATATATATAATATTATATTATAATATATACTATATAATAATTATATATAATATATATATATTATAAATATACATATAGTACAGTGATGGGCAAATCTAGATACAATGCATCGGCGATACGTATCGATCGATACATTTGTATCGGTTATCGGTATCGCTTAGACAATTCCTAAATGTATCGAGTATCGGTATCGCTTTATGCATTTTTCTATAGATGTATCGGAAAAAATCGATAATCGATACTCGATACATTTTTCAAAAAAATTATCAAACTTATATATATAATATATATATATATATATATTATATATATAATAATATATATATATATTATATAAATAATATATAATATATATTGTATATAATATATATAATATATAAAGAAAGTATATATATATATATATATTTAGATTTGCAATGCAAGAGTGGGGAGGAGAAGAGACGAGGTGGAGAGAAGGGTGGGACAGTATTGAGAGGAGATAAGAAATATTGCAGGAGAGATGTTGATAGATTTCTTTAAGGAAGGGAACGAAGATCAATGAAATGTTTTTTTTCCAACAGAAGGACCTCACATAGGCCACAAAGATATACATGGAACTATCACAAGAGAATTCGATCAGAGATCTATATAGACTATATAATATCGTCTGATAATAGGCTAACAAGAAATGTGAAAGTGATACCTGAAGTAGCAATATATATTCGGATCAATAGAGTATTGTGAGACAGGCCTGAAGGTGGAAGACAGACAAGAGTTGCAGACATAAAGAAAAGAAGAAATGTTGATTAAGAGTGGAGTTACTGAA
>JABUQX010033583.1:22500-27052 GCA_015478945.1 Trachelipus rathkii
AGAAGACCCTAGTATATCTTGTAGGAATAACATCCCTGGACTCCTCTTCTCAAATGGGTTACCTTAAATACCTAGGACCAGAAGATTGGCGATGTTTAATGGATAGAGTGTCAATCGAGAAGCTTGAAAGTGTGTTTTATTGTACGAATGACAATAGTTATGGCATCGATTCCAAAAGTGTCACTAACAAAACTGAAAGAATGAAATATGAAAAATAAAGTAAGAAATGATCTTGGCAGAAGCTTAGATATAATGACCACCCAGTGTCTATATGCGTTGATTTGAAGATGTCAACATCTTACTTGGGCACCAAAGCGGATACTAAGTACCCCTGTTTCATATGCTTGTGGAATAGTAGGGCTAAAGAAGACCACTGGAAAAAGTTATAATGGCCTGCTAGGGAGAATTCATGACCTGTAGGTGCATCAAATATCATTAACGAACCACTGGTTACAGGGAAAAAATTATTTTCCCACCACTCACATCAAACTAGGAACTGATGAATGTGCAATTTTCTCTTAGGGCCCAACAAACAGATGGTGAATGTTCAAATATATTGCAGATTTTTCCAGGGTTGAGTATGGAGAAACTCAAAGCTGGAATCTTTAGCTGCCCTCAAAATTCGCCAAATCATCAAAGATGACAATTTCATAAATTCCATGACTGATATTGGAGCATCTGCCTGGAAAAGTGTTTTGTCTTGGTTGTTCATAACTTTTTGGGCAACCATAAAACTGCCAACTATGTAGAACTCGTGCAGAAATATGCTTTCAGACTTCAAAAATTTAAATGCTAATATGAGCATAAAGTTCACTTTCTACATAGTCACTTAGATCGGTATCTTAGATCGGTTTCCGGATAATGTAGGATGTTATAGTGAGGAACAAGGGGAGGGTCATCAAGATATCAAGGTGAATGAAGAAAAATACCAAGGAAAGATGGGATAGGCACAATGATTGCAGACTAATTGCTTGAGCCTTCAACGTGATTTCCACATCTGCACTACAGAAGACAATCATATATACAGCGATTTGTAATTGCATTAATTGTGTTTTCATTGTACTGAATTGAATGTTTTGACCTATTGGCAATTTATGTACTTAATCTAATAACAATTTGTTATATATCTTTTCGTTTTTTTTTTTTTTTTGTGAAGTTAGCGTACAACCTAACATTAAATTGTTGTTATTAATGTATTTTTGTGACCACCCTGTATCTCAAAAACTAGAGCCAATCTAGGAAAACGGAGGTCATATTCGGAATCAGTTCAACAAGTTACCTATAAAATGACCTTCAAATGTTTTGCCGCAAAATCTTTGTTGGCCAGTGTAATTAGTAATTACCTTTTATTTATTAATAACCACTGTAATAATAAAACCAATATTTTAAAAATCTACAATAAATGAACAATTTGTCATTTTTGTTTAAAAAAAAACCTTTTTTAATTTACTAAAAAGTAAGATCTTGAAAACAAAATTATCGTATTATGTAGTCAAAATGTGCATGACACTTAAATTGTGGTGCAAAAACATTAACATTTATCCCTTTCCTGCGTGCATCCGATTTCTTTTAGGAGAATAAATTGATCCTCCAATTCTGAAGAGTCTTTCACTTTCCACGGAAGAGGGGGGCAAGCTTAAATATTTTCTAGCAAGGACAGCCAAGATGCTGAAAGGTACCTTTATTCGATGACCTACCATTGTAAGGGACTTTCAGAATTTTTTAATGTTTCATATTTTTATATTGGTTCATTTTCTATTTAATAATTTTCAATTTTTTCAATATATGTATCTTTCTCCTTAGGAATGAGGTTCTTTGCTGTTTCTAAAAAGTTTTTTTCTCTTAAATAAATGAGGTATTAAAAACTGAAGTTAAAACTATTATCTTCTGTATCACTTTTTTCGCCCCAATTCTGTTGATAAATGAGAAGGAAATGAAGATTGGTTATGAGTAGTGGAAACTGTTTTCTCTTTCCTTCATACAAACATATACGTCGCGACATCCATTGCTTCAGACATATCTTCCAACTTTTATGTCATATTCTATCCTCAAAGGAAATGTAGTTAAAGCGGGGATCAAAGATAGGTAAGCAAAGCACAAGGAATTCCTTATCAGTAAAGTAAAATGGCTTTAATCTATTTTTTACTGAAATTTTCCATGCTGATACTGTGGACCCAAGTCCCTCAAAATAGTTCTTTTTTTCTGACTTTTCAAAAAAAACTGCAAATTCACTTTCCATATTTGGGATTATTACCGATGCCATTGATTCCTTGTGTCAAAATTTGTAAAATCACAAAATTTTAAAGGTATTTTAAAGATTTTTATACCAAAGAAATATATATATATATCTATAATATATATATAATATAATTATATATTAAATATATATATATAATATATATATATATATTATAAATTTAATATAATATAAAAAAAAAAAAAAAAAAAAAAAAAAATAAATATATGATATTATTAAGACACAAGAATCGGTCAAAGAATCGGGTTACAATTTTGTCGATTCCGATTCCTGAAAAACAACCGATTCCTCCTATTACCGATGCCGATCCGATTAATCGTCCCATCATTAATATATATATATCTATAATAATATAATATAAATATATATATATTTAATACAATATATTTATATCTACATCATTTCCTACAAAAAATAAAATATAAATAATATATTAAAAGAATTATATATATTATCTATATATTATTAAAATATTAATAAAATAATAAATAAAAAAAATATGTTATTAAAATAATTAAAAAATTAAAATAATTAATCATTAAATAATATATTTTACATAATATATATAATATTAATATATATATATATATATAATAATATATATATTATTTAATAAAATATTTATTATATATTTATATAAGTATATTATATAAATTATTATATAAATAATACGTACCAGGGTGGCTCAATCGGTAGAGCGACAGAGTCCCATGGCAAGGGCCCGGGTTCGATCCCTAGTCCGGATCCTAGGCAGAAATTACCTAGAGAAGTTCCCCTCATAGAATAGGGCTATGCCCCTAAGTGTCGAATTTTAATCTAACGATATATATATAATATATTATAATGTTTATATATAAAATTATATAGAATATAAATAATATATATATATATATATAATATATATCAATTATATATATATAATATATATAATATATAATATAATATAATTTAATATATTATAATAATATATATAAGTATAATATATATATGTAATAAATTATATATATATATATATAATATAATATAATATTATATAATAACTGGTATATAGGATTGGAAAAAAGGCCATGTTTAAAAAAAACAAAAAAAACCTATTGTTTTTTTAAAAAAAAAACAAATAAACCAAGTTGTTTTGGTTTTATGTGGTTTTATGCTATTTTGAATAATTAATGTGTTTAATGAGTTTTAATAGATTTAAAGCAAAAATCACTACTTGGAAACTGTTATCGCCAATGGTGCTAACACTATTTTAAATATTTCGTTAATAAATTCTTTAATCTTAAATTTTCAAATTTTTCTTGATAACAGTAAACTGTTATAAAAGTAACATTGTTTTTGAGTTTTACATAAAGTCGTATTGTAAAGTAATAAGTGGGTATTATTATAATAATGTAAATCTCTATCGAAATAAAAGGTTTTACTTTATATTTAGCTTAAAAAAAAAAAAAAATATTATATTTTGCAATGCATCCCAGAAAATATAATTTAATGGCCAATTGCGATATGACAACAATGTCACTTTATATTTGAACTCTCTTAAAGGATGACAGATGATAACGACGCACAAATAAAATTCCCTGCGCTACGATACGAACATTTCTACAATCCTCATCACTCCATATATGAAGTTTATTATAAACTTTGATATGTGCATCAATGGGTAGAAAATGAAGATTCCCAAGCAGCTCAAACAAGAATCATTTTTAAACATGTTAAATTATATATATTAGTATTACTATCATAAATATAAATAAATAGATAAATATATATATATATATATATATATATATATATATATAATATATATATAATGTATATATATATATATATATACATATATAATCAATCTCACATAATATATAAAGCGCAGAAAATTTTTTTTAATTGCCTTTCAGCTACCTTGATTGAAATATGAGAAAAGCCATATCAATATGCAAAAGAAAATCATTTTTAAATATATTTTTAGATACTTTTATGCATTTTTTATGGTTTAAACCATTGGTTTTTTTATGTGGTTTAAACCCATGGTTCGTGGATATGAGTATTATGGAGCATAGTCCAGAATTGCTTACTGTGAAAGGCAATTCCTGGACTATGTTCCCATAGACTCATATACGAACGAACACTGATTCAAATATAGATAAATTACTATATATATATATAATTAATAGTATAAATATATAATATATATATATTATATATATATATATATATATATATATATATATTAATATATATATATATAATAATATATATAATATATAATATTATATATATAAAGTACTTATATAATTC
>JABUQX010033584.1:0-22500 GCA_015478945.1 Trachelipus rathkii
TTCACTAGGCAAACATTATCATAATCGTTACTCCATCAGATATCATGTCAATTAATATATAATAATAATATATTATATATATAATATAATATATATATTAATATATTATTAATAAATATATAATATATATATATTATATATTATATTAATTATTATATCTAATAATATATATATATATATATAATTAATATATATATCATATAATATATTTAGATAAGATATTATATATTAATATATAATATTTATATATATATATATTATATATATATGATATAATATATATAATATATTTAATTGATAATAATAATAATATAATTAATATATAAAAATAATAATAATTAATAATTATTATCAATTATTGTATATATATAATATAAATAATATAAATAATAACATAACAAACACGATAACAATTACTAATAAAATAATTAAATAATTAAATAATTAATTATAAGTAATAATAATAATTAATAATAATATAAATATATAATTAAATTATAATATAATATATATAATCCATACACTGATGTGCTTTATCGTTTAAGACTTAGATAATGTAAAAAACTAATAAATTAAAAAATTATCCTGAGAGCTGATTGAGGTATTGTAATTCAATTTGTGAAAATTTTTTCCGTGTTAAAACATTATCTCATATAAACGAATTATTGATACCAAAAAATAATATATAGGGGTATTCCATAGTATATATATTAATTGGGACCTATAATAATGTTATTGGACCACATCTTTAATATTAATTATATATTAGATAGAAATGAAATATTTTTTTATATATTTATCATTTGGGATAATCAAATAATCAAAGATCTTATTTCATGATAGCAGGCAACCATTTTTGCTGTCAGCTTTTTATCAAGTAGAAACATCAAACGCCGTAGACGCATGGCGAGCACCAAGTACTGATGAATGGTTGTCTGTAACGAGGTAGCAAGAGAGAAAATTAAATGCAAACTTCAGAAATGAATGGAGAATTTATTTTACAAAAACAGTCATTTATTTTTTTTCAGAAAAAAAAAAAGATAATAATACATAGAATTATAAAAATAAAATTCAAAATAAGAAAATAAAAAATAGGGAGAGAAGAGAAGAGAGGAGAGAGAGAGAGAGGAGAGAGAGAGAGAGAGAGAGAGAGAGAGAGAGAGAGAGAGGAGAGAGAGACACCTATCTAATTTTCAAAAATAAATAGTTATTAAAATCCTAATTTGAAAGGAAAATACGCAAATAAATTACTTACCAAACATATTGATAATAATAATATAATCTTCAAACTGACACTTGATTAAGACCAACAATGAACGCGTTCATATCAACACTTCGTCTTTGCAATTTCCCTCTAATATCTTTACTAATCTAGATCTGACCACTAAGATTATGTGCGTCTTCATTAATCAAATATGTTCTTTTTACACAGTATGATTCCTAAGCACTACAATTCTCTGAATTTTTACAATATATCGATACACACAAACGCGACATATAATTTACTATATAATAATTATGGATATTTTAGGGGCATTAGGATATTCATTAATTTAAGGAACAACATTTCGTAATATGAGTCTGTCAAAATATAATACTGCTTTGATTTCAAAACTTTTCTCTTTTTTACGGCATCTGGTCCTAATTCATCTCTCTACCTGAATCTATTTCTCTGATTTCCTTATTTCACGGTTCAGTATTGGTAACTCACTTATATACCCTTGTGGTAGGTATACGACCAACCCTGTTTTATAATTCTATGTGTAAAATTATTATATATATTACATTAGGTATATATAGTTTCTCCAGGGTTATGTCATTATCATCCATAATAATATTATCGACATAATATATTAACATTTTATAATTACTCACTACTAAGTTCCATCTAATAGAACCTTTCCAACTATTCAAGTTATCAACTAATCCTGCCATACACCAATGCCAATAGATATGTCATATTGAAATCCATTACCACACTAATAAACACTGTCTTTTTTATCTTGAAACATTATATTTTTATATAATATATAACTATAGTATCCCATCCAATTTGAAAATATATTTAGTACTCACTCCCTAGGAGGTAGCCTATCCTTATATATATAGCTATTATATCAAGTATAACTTCTAATGCCTTTTCCTATATTATTCCAATTAGAGAGCATTTGAGAGTATTATGTGTACTTATTTTTATCAAATGCTATATATACATAAAAAAACTTAGTTATCCGAAATTTCATCATAATGAGATACTAATGATCACTTTATACCCTACTGTCTTTGTTAAAGAGAAAAAGTATTATATTTAGACAGAATTTTTCTTTACACTTAAATTAGCTAAATAACAGACATTTTTATGACAAAAGACACCATAAAATACAGTACATGTCCGTAAATTGCATATTATTAAAATTAATTTTTATTACCACGTATATGCACACTAACTACTACACATATATATATAAGTATTACTGTCTTTAACATTAATACTGCCTCTCTCACAACACACAACTAACGGCACACTCACTTATAACATATATATATATTATTATAAACAACATATTATAATACACAACATCTACACACCACACAGCTCTTATCATTACATATATTATCTATACTCCTAGAGAAGTTACGTGTTGAACGAATGAGAATGAAATTCACACACTATGAGAGTTCAGTTATTCTGGAATTTGAGTAATATACATAGCTACTATATTTAAATTAACTATGATAAATTAACTATATGAGAATGAATTTAAAATAAGATAATTACTTCCAACAAGTGTGTTTCACTACTTTAAGTAATATGACTATAATATAGCATTAATATACGAATAAGGGTGTACATAGTAAGTATAATTATATATAATATACATATAAATATATATATTATAAGCGATATATATATATATATTTAATATATTAACTATATATAATATATATAGTATAGAATTGATATATATATAATAACTATTATATATATATGATATATATATAATATATCATATATAAAAGTAATTATTATATATATATTAATATATATATATATTATTATAATATTTATTATAATTATATATATTAATTATATATATATATATATATATATATATTAATATATATATATATTAATATAATATATATAAATATTATATCAGTGGCGGCCTACTGTGTATCAATAATATCTTTGAGTAATGATGATAGGCAATATCAATATATATATTAATTAGATAGTATAGTATAATATTGAATATAGTATAATATATGAGATATTATTATATATATATAGTATACATATTAATAATATATAGTATATAATAGTATATTATTAATATTATTATCATATAAGAATTAATTAATTTAATTATACTGATTAATAGGTAGTTATAATATATCTATATAAAGTATTAGCTTAGAGGCCTACAACTAAGATAGATTATATATAATAGGTAGATGATTACACATAGACTGATGATAAGTTATTAGACACAAATAATATTGAAAATTGGTTGCAACACTGTATGGTACTATATATATATTTAGCAACAATTGATAATTGCAACATGCTGTGTTAATATAACGCGCGTTGCGCGCTATGCAGTTACAAACCATGAGTGCGTTGACGGCTTCTATTATATAAAGTATAAACTAGTAATACGTATCTTAAGAATACGTACGTGAGGTGTTTATTTGTAATTATATATATTTAATATATAGTTTATATAATATATATATAAATATATATTAATATTAATATATATATATATTTATATATATTAGTATATTAAATAATTATAAATTATATATATATATGAATAAATATTAATATATATAAATAAATATATATATATATTATATAGTTATAATATATATATATTATTATTATATATTATATATATATTAACATACATTGTAGTATATATACCAACCCCCTTATGTAACTATATCACATCCCATAACCCCCTTTTTATTAGCCTAGCCCAATTACTCTACATGCATACACCGAGCGTTCGTGTATCAATAATGCGTTATTATAGCATTTGAATATATAGTACGTATTGAGTTTAAAAATTATATAAAATAATTATATAAAATATATAATAATTGTATAAATAAAAAATATATAAATAAAAAAATTAAAAATATAAAATTAAAAGTAATAATTATAAAAATTAATATATATATATAATAATTAAATTAAAATTAAATATTAATTGAGAACATCATTAATCATACACTATCACTATATACTTATAATAATATATTATTATTGCTTATCCAATAAAATTAATAATAATATAATTGAATAATAATAATAATAATACATTTTATTATAAATTAATAATAATATAATAATTATAATTAATAATAATATATTAATATATAAATTTAAATATAATATATAATATCAATAATATAATAATTAAATATATAATAATTAAAAAATTAATAAAAGTTAAAATAGCATATAAAATAAATGTTAAATTTAAAAAACTTTATGAATAAAATAAATTTTTAGTTTTCACTTATGAAATGAATTAATTAATAAATTAGGTATGAAATAATTGTTGTTACAAATAAAAATCGATTTATTTAAAATAAAATATTGATCATGTTAATCAGAGAAGAACTAATTATTTTGCTTAATATGTTTATTAACTTATTAAACAATGCACTTCAAATATGAATGTAAATGCAAGTATATAAGTCGATAGAACAAACACGAGTTGTATATATCCATATATAACCATAATTAGGTTAGTGGTAAGGAGGGTGTTTGAGTAAGGTATATCTTGTATGCAATTTATTATTAGCAGATAAGAAGTAAGTGAGTTTCTTCATTATTGATTTGCTTTCTTTAAATATATATATTTTACTGTATTTTTTTTTTTTTATAGGTGTATAAACTAATAAATATATAATTGTTTTATTAAATATAAATTATTCATATTTTATATGTAAAATATTTATTTTAAAAATTGAAGGAATAAATAATAAATTTGATTAATGAAAAAAAATTGTTATTTATATAAATATATAAATACATACTATATATATAATAATAGTATATATATATATAAATTATATTTATATATATATAAAGTATATATATAATCATATTATATATATTTATATATATATATTTATTATAGATGTTTATAATTATAAATTTCATGTTATTGTATTATATCAGAGAAGAACTTATTTCGGTATGTTTATACTTATACATGGTTAAATATGATGTGAAGCAGCTAGGTCAATAGGAAACAAACCGTAGCATGATATAGAGAGGTGCTAGGGTTATGCGTTACTGTTTTACCCTGTTTTAATGCTTTAGGGTACTATAAATATGTTTTTGATAAAATTTTCAATAATTTTTAAAAAAAAAATTATTTTATACTTGATACTTATAAAATATTATAAACAGAAAGTATTAGCAGTATAAAATAATAATAAATTCATTGTTCAATAGATAATGATTTATTTAGAGTGTTGTTATGTAAAATGTGTATGTACCATGTTATTGTATAATGCATGTGTAAAATAAACCACTCACATACGTTCATGACTTCGTAATGAACGAACGCTCGTGTGTTGTGTTTGTAAATGTGTTTGTATATGTAAAAACGAAATACTGCATGTGCTAACTAACACTCACATACGTTTCATGACTTCGTTATAAACGAACGCTCGTGTGTGCGCACCATCGGTGCGACGTGTGTGGGGTGTGTTCATGTGTGGGGAATGGGGATGTGTGTGTGTTGTGTGTGTGTATTGTTTTCATGAGTTTTTGAGTTTTATTTGAGTATGTTGTTGTATAGTTGTTGAGGTTATGTACTATTAGTTTTAGTATGTAATTAATAGTGGTATTACTATTATAAATCATAATATTAATAAAGTTTGACGTTTTTGGTATATATGGTTGTTGGTTGATTTAGCGACATATTAAGTTTATTAGTCTAATTGGATCTTTATAATAATTAACATAATAACATATTATAGATGTGAAATATGACAGTAAGTCAATAGGACAGTAAACCGTAGCGGCTGCATGGATAGAGGGGCTAGGGTTTGCGTTACTTGAGAGAGGTTTATTACTGTTTAATAAATGAGCTATTTAGGGGTATGTAAAAATATTTGTTTTATAAATTTCCTATTTTAGTAAAAATTATTATATTAATATCATATGTAATAATATATAAAATATTATTATATAAACTAAGAAAATAATATATTTAAACTCAATAATACATAATAAATAAAAAATTCACATATATGTATTCAATAATATATATATATAGATAATGATTTATTATAGATGTTTTAAGAAAAATGTGTTATGTAATTTAGTAATATGTAAGATATTATATATGTATACTATAGTACAAGTAATATAAATAAACCATCCACATATATATAACGTTCATGTACATCCATTTATCTAGTAATTAGAAACGAACGCTCGTGGAATAGTTAGTTTAGTCAAATGTAATTATTGTATATGTATAACCTAATATTGAGCTTTGCTATAATTAACAACTCACAATATTATATATACTGTACATGAACTATTTACGAGTTATAAATATATTATATAAACAACGCTTCACACGTGATGTGACGTCCTACTACATCAAGTGATGGGCACGTGTGGTATATGGGTGAGTATGTGTTCAATGTGTGTGGAAATAATTGTAGGAGTAATGTGTAATGTGTAGTGTATGTGTGTATTGGTTTATGAGTTTAATATGTTGTTTAGTTTATGGTTATAGTATTGTCTGTTGTAAGTTTATTATGTAATCTTAAATATATAATATATAATTATGCGTTTTTGTTATGTTGAGTTATGTTGATATAGCCGACCAATTTAGTTATATTTATAGTATAAATTGTATCTTTATAATAATAATTAAATTAATATAAATATAAATTAAAATTAAATTATATATATATATATAATAATTTAATAATAATTAAATAAAAATATATATAATAATAATATAATAATATAAAATAAATATATATATAATATAAATAAAATAAATATATAATAATATATATATAATAATATTATTAAAATATATATAAATATATTATATAATATATATATATATATTATATATATTATATATAATTAAATATATATAATATTATATATATATAATTATAAATATTATAGATAATAATAATATAAATATAATAAATAATATATATAATAAATGATAATATAATATAATAATATATAATATAAATTAATAAATAATAAAAATCATAAAAATCCTATATAATATAAATAGTATATATATATTAATATATAATAATAATATAATAATATATAAATAAAATAAATAATAATTATAAATACATATAGATATATATATTATTAATAATTAAAATATTATATAAATATCTTTAATTAAATGTCTCAAATTTCTTATACTTATTAACTCATATGACTATATTAGTGCTATAATATATAAACCGAATATTAAATAATATTAAGATAGAATATAATTAATAATCAATATAATATTATTAAATAATTATTATAAGTCTCAACGCCTAATTGATATAAAAATAATATATTAATCAATAATTATATATATATATAAAATATTATATATAATTCATATAATATAATATATTATATATTTATAAATATACCGCGAAAATTTTAGTTGATATGGTAAATATAGGTATGCTTATATTATTTATGTATACAATGCTAAGACAACGCGACACGCGATAGATTGAGATATACTGAATCGCTGAATTAATAGGGTAAAACTCAAGTATAATATGAGTTGATAAGTATATAGTTGAATAAATAAGTGATATATATATATATATAATATATATATATATATATATATATATAATATATATATATATAAAGTAGTATTAATATATTATATATATTGCATCAATGATCGGTTGTATGCACAATATCTTTGAATATAATATATATAGAAAGATGATATCTTCTTAATGGAGAATAATAGTATAGTAGTTAATATTGTATTAGTTTATATATATAATATATATAAGTATATATATGTTATTTTAATTATATGTATAATTATATATATATATATATATATATTATATATATATATAATATAGTTAGCGACAATGGCAAGAGAATAAATGGTTTCATATATGAATCACTCACTGTAGTTTACAAAGTAGCCACATATTCTAACATTTGACCATTTCAATAGGAGCCTATCAAACGATTCATGGCGAATAAGTTGAGCCTTTGCAAGTTTAAATGAAACTTAATCGAATACGAATTCCAAGATCAACGCTGTATTTTAATAAACTAGGTAAACAGCTCAAGTTTATATAATTAAAAACACAACAAAATCAGATGCATTAAAATTGAATATGTAAGAATTAATATGATTAAATCGTAATTAACTAACTAAAAACTTACCACACAGAGGATCATTCGGCTCTATATTGAGGATAATAATGAAAATGGAGCTATGTAGTATTATAAGGCATATATTGTAAAACGATATATTACCACATCGTATATTTCCACTGACGGGTTATATCGAAGCACAGAGGTTCCTGATTAGAGGTTGGTTGAATGTGTAACAATTACCAATATTAGACATAGGTAAGATAATTGAACTCATTTGTAGCCCTCACAGACATGAGCTTATCAAGTAGATTACACAATCATGAATTTATCAAGCTGAAAACCCAGGAATGTAACAAAGAGATTGAGAGATAAGGCATAGGAATATGAAGCTAGACGTATACATGCAACCCGTGTGGGCTAATATTAACCTAATGTGGAAAAAATGAACCAACGATATAGACGAGTACTTAGTTACTCAAATATGGATAAATGGTAAATAATCTGGACATGGGCAAATAACAGAGTTTATGATTGAGGATGGACAAGCTTGAACATAGAACAAGGTAATCCTCCCAGTCTCGATAAAGGTTAAATAAAGAAAATAACCAATTGCTGCAGGAAGAAGCATACAAAAGAGCAGGCTTTGAAGTTGTGAGGGTGTGGGAATGCGAATGGAAAAAAATGAAAGATGAGTGCTTGGTGCGTATACTCAACGCAGACCCTAACGAAGAGGAGGAGGATACGGAACTGAACTTCTGAGACCGTATGTTAATAGAATAGGCAACGAAGTCGCCAATAATAGACTTATTATAGGCGACGCATTGTACGGAGGTCGTACGGAACCCTTTGTATATTACTTCCCTCCCACAGACGGTGCTAATAAAATTTGTTACTTAGATTTCACATCGTTGTACCCTTGGGTACAAAAATCTCAAGAGTTCCCTACAGGCATCCCGAAGAAACTTGTTGGCAGTGACATCCCTAGCATTCCTGAATACATAGCGAACATGCACGAGAAATATTTCGGGGTAGCTTACGTTAGCGTTTTACCTCCTCAAAACTTAAACATTCCTGTTTTACCAGGGAGGTATAAAGAAAGACTAATATTTACTCTATGTCGAACGTGCGCTAAAGAAGGATACGAAGGATTGTGCACTCACACTGATAGTCAACGTGAGATTAAGGGTGTTTACACAACACCCGAACTAAAATTGGCTGTTGAAAAAGGCTACAAGATTACCAAGATCTTTGAAACTTGGAAATTCACACCTATGATCGGTTTGTTCACAGACTACGTGAAAGCCTTCCTGAAATGGAAAACTGAGGCTTCAGGGTACCCTGAAGGTATCACCGGTCTCACAGATCCTGAACTTGGACAATTTTTCATCGAGGCTTTGGAAAGAATTGGAGGTTGTTAAACTAGATAAGGGCTAATCATCCAAGAGCAACTCCATGGTCCTCCGTTTCATTGCAAAAAGTTATGTCTTAATTCTCTTTGGGAAAAATTTGCACAAAATACACCTGCTACAGAAGACATCATTTGTCACAGTGACGCAGAGGTCTGGGCATTGGCTTAGCAAGGCCCGATTTGGAATTTGAAAATGTGAGTGGTTGCTGGACAAAAAATACATTATAGTTTCATGTACCGATACACCTGTCTTTACGCGTATTAACAAATTCTATTTGAGAGAGCAAAGGTCTACAGATCTAAAAGCCATATCCGTCGCAGTTACACTACAAGCCACACGCCAAGAGTCAATTAGAACGATAATTGCAGATCTTCAATTGGTAAAAACTTGAGTCAAAGGGTATTATAGTTATGAGAGCGACACAGATTCATTATAGCATCTTTAAGTAGCTAAAAAGAATTGAGCTACGAAACCCGAAACAGGTAAGGTTTCATATGGTGAATTTGACCTGACGAAAATTCGATGCTTGGTATTAAACAAAGCTGACGGCTTTTGTTTGCACTGGACCTAAATCTTTACGCTGTTAGGCTTATAAACAACTATGGTTTATACAGATCGACCAATTAAATTGTGTAGAAAGTGTGTTAACATTAGAGATAAATTGAGTAGTGATATTATCAATATAATTGAACGGTATAAGTAAGTCTGAAAAGTAGTGTAAGATGAAATCGATACAGATGCTGAATAACGAAGATGAGGGGAATCAAGGGCTTGAGTGGGTGCTAGAAGGTAGTATTAAATAACATAATAATACGCTATAAAGATAAGGACCTAACAGCAATTGCTATTAAACAGATGAGAGAAAAGGAAGGAGCTCCCACTCTTCATAATATGGTTTTCAATCTAGATGATTCAGATAAACCGTATGTGAATACAAACGGACGATATAGAGAAGTTTATACTCCTTCAATGATTTTTAGGGCTACTAAGAAGGGCGATGTATCAATCAGAAAAGGAACAAAGAAACTGAGAATGACTTCAACAAAGAGGGCTCTTATTATAAACACTGCTCGAACTATACCTTTTGGGTACAGAGGTCCTCTCGAGCCTCTATGCTAACTTTTCCTATGTAATTAATATATATATTGTAAATGTGTATTTTGTACAAATAAATGTATTTTTATTTAATAAATGAAAAAAAGAAAAAGATTGAGAAAAAAAAAACTAATTGCCATTTCCTTACCCTTTTTATTTTTTTGAAGTATTTTTAAAAATAATAATAATAATAATATAATAATAATAATAATAATAATAATAATAATATAATAATAATCAATAATAATAATAATAATATAATAATAAAATAATAATATCATAATAATAATAATAATATATATAATAATAATGAAAATATAGATAAATAATAATAATATTTGTCTCGAGTGGCCTTAGATAATAATTATATAGAAAAGAAATGTTTCTTTTGAGTTTAGTCTGTGTACATAATAGGGTCCTACATGATTGTATGTCACTGAAAAAATACTATTGTCTATATCTTTTAACGGTCGTACAATTTTACAACTTGTCATTTGTTAAAAGTAATTATTTTAAAACAAATCGTATTCGATTCTTTGGAGTCTAATAATACTACCTTTGTAAGCAATAAATCAAGCAATACATTATCAAAAATTCTTCCCAACAGGCAATTGTCATATATTATTACGTCATTAAATTTACAACACGTGTCAAGGGGTATGGAGTGAGATATCAATACACAATAGGTAATTTAAAATCTTCTTCACCTTATTATAACCATTTATCAGGGAAGTCAAATATAAAAAATTTATTAACCCCCTGTTAAGGATTTGAATTGAAGTGAGGGTAGAATACAAAGGAATTAATCAACCCCTTCTTTTAACAAGTCATAAATTGTTTACGAGTTATACATGTGGAGAGAGTGATGAGCCTTATACTTTGGATACCTTTAGGCTTAAACGACCTAATTAGAATTTCCTTTCTCATTGTCAAAAATCCCCTTCTCTAAGTTTATACACACTATAATACGCTTTAGACCACATCGAACTTAGCATTACTCTTCTCTCAACATGGAAGTAATAACTTCCCTCTCAAGAATCGCATTTATCTTTTTGGTCATCTTTCTCTTCAGTAAAAATATGCTCAGCGAATTGAAAGTTGGAGAAGGGAAGTCCGTGCTGCTTTCAGCGGCCTTCTGCGAGGTTAAGCGGTGCCGAGCGAAAAAAATAATAAATTTGCATGTTAAATGCGCGCGCCACGCCTTGTAATCTTTCCTTACTTGTACCGTTTACGTACGTATATAATATATATATATATATATATTATATATATATATATATATATATATATAATTATATATATAATAATATATATATATATATATAATATATATATATATATATATATATATATATAATAATAGTATACGCGGGGTGAGGGGCGGGGGCGTGTTGCGTGTGCGTTGCGTGTATTCCTCTCCTTGCTGAAAGGATCTCTCTAAGCAATGTACATATTCTAAGCATGTACATAATATATAATATATATAATAATATATATATTTAATATTATATAATATATAAGTATTATATATATATAATATATATATTATATATATATAATTATAATATATAAATATATATATATTTATATATTATTATATATAATATTATAATATATATTATATACTATTTTTTTTTTTCCAGTTCCAGGATCCAGTTCCTGGATCCTGGAACAACATACCATTCCAGAAAATCCTGGAATTACCTAAATTTCAATTAGTTTTAAAAAAATAATAGTTCCAGGTCCTGGAAGTCACTTTCCAGTTTCCAGTTCCTGGAACTGGAAAGGACTTTCCAGAAATCCTGGAATTTCCAGGATTCCAGGATTTCCAGGATTTCCAGTCCCCTCCATACTAGCACTGTAACTACTGACGGAAATTGTGTATGAACAAAGGCTTGATGAATACGACCGAGGACTGTCCTCACTCACAAATATATATATATATATATCATTATATATTATTATATATATATATATATAATATAATATATATATATACTATATAAATATATATAATATATATATATATATATATAATATATATATAAATTATATTATTATATATATATATATATATATATGAAAAAAAGCAAGCACAACCATTCGCCAAGCCTTTCTAATAGCTTCCACGTGCAAGAAAGCTTGGAACTCAGTTGGGATTATTCATCATGAGGTTAACACCACTTTTTATTAAGTAAAACTTGCTTGTACATCGGCATTACAATACTCAAAGAGGGAAACTCTCTACATTCTACAAAGTTACTTCCATGTGATCCTCATAAGAATTCGAACCAGGAATACCAACCACACACACAGATCGTTGCACTATTTGCCCTATGTTTCTTGGGTGCAGCTTTCTAGTATTGATGCATTTCCAGATGCATTTAATTAATTAATATTTAATTAAAGATAAACATATCAACATTTATTATTATTATTATTATTATTATTATTATTATTATTATTATTATTATTATTATTATTATTATTATTATTATTATTATTATTATTATTATTATTATTATTATTATTATTATTATTATTATTATTATTATTATTATTATTATTAAAGAAATTCGTCTATGCAATACTGGTTGTTTATGATTTAAGTTTACAAAAATAAGGATAAATTGACTAATTAATCAAAATTAATTAAATTTATTTTTTGACGTCATCTTAAGCCGTTTTCGTTTTGGCAATATTCTTACGAATTCTTACGAAAAATAAGAACGTTCTCAAAAAAACCGTTCGTTTTGTCAAATTTTAAGAAAAATTTGAGAATATTCTCACCAAACGTAAGAATTTTGACAAATTCCGTAAGATTGCTATTTCGCTGTCTTACCGAAAAATTCTATTCCTACCAAAAATGTAAACAAAGAAAATGATGCCAGAAAGCAGTCATGAAATTTTTTTTCTTTTATTTTATTTTATTTATTTTACAATGGAATCAATTTAATGTCTTTAAGAGTAGTGAGATTGTGTCAAATATTTGCGTGATATTCACAATTTTAATTATCCCTAAAATATTCATTAAAAAATGCAATGATAATGTTTTCACTACGTGGTAGGCTCGTTTTAATTTTTGACACCTGAAGATGGTTCCTTGATTTAAAATGGCTTTAATTTTCAGCTTTGCCAATTTTTGATGAAAAGATCTGTTACAATGATGCACTTTTCATTTTTTTTTTTTTTTTTTTGTAACAAATACTATATATATATATATATATATATATATATATATATATATATATATATATATATATATATATATACTATATATATATATATATATATATATATATATATATATATATATATATATATAGAGAGAGAGAGAGAGAGAGAGAGAGAGAGAGAGATATCCTCCCCCGAAGACATCATTCCAAACACTGATTATGATTTTTGTAATGTTTGTAAACAAGTTTATAAGAATAAGAATTCATTCGCGGTCGTTTTGGCACGAAACCGTTCTTAAAATGCGTAAGATTTTATCTTATCGAGCGTAAGACAAAATGCCAAAACGAAAACGGCTTAACTCGAAGTAAAATGAGTAAAGAGAAAATTGGAAAATACGTCCCACAAATGTAGATTATTTTTTTTAACATCGATGAGCGTTGACAATTCTCGTGCCAATTTATCAAAACTAAAAAAAAACTAAAATATAAATATTAAATATTAAATATTAAACATTAAAAATTATTAAATAATAATTTGCTCTGGACCAGGATCAGAATCACCCTCCCCTTTTTTTTATTATTTTTAAATCCTAAACTAGGATACTTAGTTTGAGGAAAGACTTGGAGTCACTGAGATTATAAAAATATTGAGATTCTTGAAAAAAATGTTTGAAAGATAGAAAATTGATTTTAGAAGGGTCCTCATATTTATCTTACAGGTTTGTCACAGGTTTATCAAAATGTCAGGATAAGAAGTTATCTTGCAATTAACAAGATACAAAACAATATCTGATATTAGAATCTATATGCTTTTTCAAGTAATATATATATATATATATATATATATATATATATATATATATATATATATATATTATATATTATATATATATATATATATATATATATATATATATACTATATATATATATATATATATATATATATATAATATATATATATATATATATGACATAATTACTGAGTAATAGTTCTAAAACCCCAAAAGGTAGCAAATTTATTTTTTATTATTATTAGCAGGACGTTTCGTGAACGTTATTGTTCATTTCATTTAGCTTTAACATGAATTCGTTAATAAGCGAATGAAGTGAACAGTAACGATCAAAATGTCCTGATAAGTAATAAGTATGCTACCTTTTGGGAATGTAGGATATAATATATATGTATATATAATAATATATATATATATATATATATCTATATTTTTTATATGTATATATATATATATATATATATATATATATATATATATATATATATATATATATATATATATATATATATAATAATATATATATATATGGTGATATTTGGTTTAGAACACAACTCATATCTCAAAAACTACAATAGCTACAGGGAAAAGGAATACGTTGCTTTTTTGAATCCTGGTAAAAATTTTATTGCGGAAACTGGCAAAAAAAAAAAACATATCTCAAAAACTACCCAATAGCTGGCGAAAATATGCATTTTGGAATCCTTGTAGAGGTACGGTTGGGAGGAAAATGTGTAAAAAAAAAAAATAAAATAATAATAAATATTGGCTATTTGTTGCCGGGGAGCCTGGGACACCAAATATATATATATATATATATATATATATATATATATATATATATATATATATATATATATATATATATATATATATATATATATATATATAGAGATAAAAATAAATATATTTGTAAATATCTTATTTGTAAAAGGTATTACACGTGTAAGGGGGCTCGAGCCGACGGGGAACACAAGGGGACGTTTTCCATACCCGTAGGAGGGGCGGAGGAACCGCAGGCCCAGTCCAAGGCGGGGGTTCGGGGCCCTCCCGGAAGGGGAATGGTCTACCCGTAGTTCTCGGAAGGCCGAAGACAGCTCCCTGCCATCGGTGCCGAGGAGGTATATCAGCAGGGTATTCTTTAGTTAAAAAAGCAAAATTTAATAGAAAGTCTATTTATTTTAACGAGTAACCAATAAAGGTCTCTAAATAGGCTCTCATTATATTACTATAATTTTTAAAAATAATTTTTTTTTTTTTTTTTTTTACATTTTCCTATGTGAAATTTTACCAGGATTCCAAAAATGTGAAGCCTACCACCAACACCATATATCACTAACACCTGCCATATATACATATATATATATATATATATATATATATATATATATATATATATATATATATATATATACATAATATATTTTTATTTATATAAATAAAACAATTATATATATATATATACATGGGCGTAAGCAGGGGGGGGGAGACGCGCTGAAATCTTGGCGAAATAAAAAGCTGAACCTTAGATGTTTGCCAGATGACGTTTTTAAGGGTTTGTTAGTGAAAAACTGAAAAAAAAATATATATCAAATCGATATATATATATATACTATATATATATATATATATATATATATATATATATATATATATATATATATATATATATATATATATATATATATATATATATATATATATACCTGTATACATATATATATATATATATATATATATATATATATATATATCACTCAACCTTTGCCCCCCTAAATGAAATCCTGCCTACGCCCATGTATATATATATATATATATATATATATATATATATATATATATATATATATATATATATATATATATATCTTCTAATATATATATATACATTTTCCGCACTAAAATATTTACCAGGATTCCAACAATGTAAATCCTTTTCCTGTCTATTGTAGTTATGAAAATATAGTTGCAGTCGACTCAGAAATATGAGGTATAATATATATATATATATATATATATATATATATATATATATATATATATATATATATATATATATATATATATATATATATATATATATATATATAATATAATATATAAATAAAAAAATAAATTTATATTTATATATATATATATATATATATATATAAAATAAAATATATATATATATATATATATATATATATATATATATATATATATATATATATATATATATATATATATATATATATATTTATACTTTTGAGTTTCGTGGTACAGATAAAAATGTTATTTTTAAACTTTTTTTAATATATTGTAATTATATGATACTAACAATAAATTTGAGTGCTGATAAGCAGGATCAAAAAATTTTAAATACAAAAAAAAAAGTAATTATTTAATATCGTACTTTTTTTTCCCATCATACGTTCGGCAGCGTCAGAGACTGAGTGACGTCTCGGGATATTTTCTGTAGTGAAAAATTTTACCGAAAAAAAGAGAAAAATGTTACATGCACAAAAGATCATGTAGATTAGGTGAAATTTGATGCATAGACGGTCCATATAAGTTAGGTTGAGTTTTATTGCATCGTCGATCTATATAGGTTAGGTTGCGGTTTACTGTCCTGTAAGTTCAGGTTATATGTTTTGTTATGTATACACAGAATCTATATATGAAAAAAAAACAATACGGAACATATTTTACCCAGAAACATTATTTTTTGCCCTACCTTAAATTCTTTCACGTATCAGCACTAAAATGCATTTTCTTTCTCATGCAAAAATGAACGTTTTTGCTTACTCTATGATATAATTTTTAATATTTTCAAACTTCATATTTTTCTCATCAGCATCTTAATTAATTGCTGGTATCATTTACGAACAATATATGAAAAAAAGGTAAAAAAAAAAATATATTTACCTGGACCATGCAACTCATAAGGTTCTCTCTCTCTCTCTCTCTCTCTCTCTATATATATATATATATATATATATATATATATATATATATATATATATATATATATATATATATATATATATATATATATATATATATATATACTATATATATTAAAATAAGCTAGTAGTAAGAGTATTTACTATTGAGTTATTTTATTTTAGGTTTTAAAATCTGCGGTTATTGCAGTCTTATGTGTGTGTAAATATATATATATATATATATATATATATATATATATATATATATATATAAAAAAATATATATAATCTATATATATATATATATATATATATATATATATATATATATATATATATATATATATATATATATATATCTATATATTATCAAGGCCGGATTAAGAACCTTAGAGGCTCTAAGCACGTGTAAGATTTTGATGCCTCATAAATATGTAATTCCAAAAATAGACAATAATAAACCATAAAATAAAATGTTGTTTTTCAAAATTAAGCAAAATTTTCTGAAAGATTTAATTAAAATAATGTTTTTTTTGCATACATCCACTTTATTTATAGTTGAAAAGTTTTCTCCTACTTTTTTTAATTGCAAAGTCTTTGATCAGATCCTCAAAACTAATCTTATGTTACACATCTGCTCATATACTTAGTAGAGATAAGGCATCCTGCCTGTCTTGTTGCATAGTTGTTCTGATGGGATTTTTAATATACTTCAACTTAGAAAATGAACATTCGGCTGAGCAATTTGTGACCATTAATGTTAAAAATATACGAAAGGCAATATCTACATTTGGAAAGGCACACTCAATATTGTCCTCTACAATCATTTTATAAAGTTCAGCATGACTGAATCTTGATTTTACATTTTTTGTTGCACTTTGAACTTGAAGGGCACATATACAAGTGAGCAACTCTGAAAATCAGATGAGAAATTAGTGTTAAAATCCTATGGGTAAGCATCAATTATCTTTTGACAGCATTGAGAATTATTTCAATTTTGTAGATGATAAAGTGTCATTATGTGGTACATCATTTAGAAATGAAAACCACTCTGCTATTTCTTTGTACATCTCTACTCTTCTTGTCATCTCAATTTCTAGTCTTTCTAGTTTTTATAAAACAAAAAAGCTAAACATGCAAAAAAAGCTAATTAATTCAAATTTCTGTGGTGCCCCCTTCCCTTGATGCCCTAAGCACGTGCTTATTTTGCTTAATGGTTAATCCAGCCCTGAATGACATATATATATATATATATATATATATACATATATATATATATATATATATATATATATATATATATATATATATATAAATATATATATATGGATATATATAATATATATATATATATATATATATATATATATATATATATATATATAGTCTACTGATGATTTAGAAAAATGTGGTGAAGATGTGAAGGTTTAAGAACGTTTTGTACGGTTTGCTCGGTGTGCATAGGAGGGTTTGAAAGTAAATACAGATATAGTATTGAGTTGTGATGGTGATGGGTGAGAAAGAGGCCGTAGTATGAAATCGTGTTGGATAGTGAGCAATTGGAACAAGTATTTGAGTTTAAATATTTAGGCTATATGTGTTGGATGAAAAGTGAACGAATGATGCAGGGTATAGTAGGAGAAAGTTGTGACTGGTAGGAATGGTGGCTGGTGCAATTAAATTTTTTTGTGAATGCAAAGGGACTTAGTCTTGAGTGCACTATGATTACATAGTGAAATAAGAGGTATAGATCTAGGGTGAAGAAAGTCGTGAATGTGAGAGTAAATGAGCGTGTATTAAGAGTGATTTGATCATATGGAAAGGATGTATGATAGTCGTAGTGTGATGGGAGTCAACCGGTTGGGAGACATAAGAAAGGCATCTGATACCGTCCCTCATCAAAGATTATTGGAAAAGTTTAGAGCTTATGGTTTTCTAGGAAAACTTTTAAATCGGATTAAAATTTGGTTATTGGATCGACGATAACTAGTCGTTATCAATGGTGAGTGCTCAGATTGGGCAGATGTTATTAGTAGTGTACCCCAAGGATCTGCCCTGGGTCCAATACTGTTTATTATATATTTGAATGATGTAGATGCTAATAATATTTTAAGAAATACTTAGATTTTTTTGCTGATGATACGAAACTTGGAAATCACATAAATTGTGAGAAAGTTTAATTATCAATAATAACTCAAAAGTGATTTGAATAAGATTGTAAATTGGTCAAAAACATAGCAAATTAAATTTAAGGCCGATAAATGTAAAGTTAATACATTTTTGGGAGTAGAAACAACGAATATGATTACATAATAGATGACTCAGTTATCAAAGTTATCAGTGATACAATGGATCTAGGAGTTTTAATTAATTAATACGAATTTAAAGTTTGCGAAACAATGAGCTGAAGCTGTTTAGAAAACTAATAAAGCTCTAGGTTTTATTGCCAGAAATTTCGAATATAAATCAAAATATGATAGTACCTCTCTATAAAAAGTTAATTAGATCTCATCTGGAATAACCAATATAGTTTCGGAGTCCATACCTTAAATGGACATAGAAAAAATTCAAGAGAAGAAGGGCAACCAAATTAATACCAGAATTGAGAGGTAAGTCATAAGAGAAAAACTATGAACTAAATATCAATTCTTTAGATACAAGGAAAAAGAATGGAAAATTAATTGAAGTTTTCAAAATGCTAAATAAATTTGACAATATCGATTGTTTAGATACGATTTTAATGATGTGACACAAAATAATTAACATAAACTTTCTCATAAACGTTTTCAAATCAACATAGCAAAAATTTCTTCACTTACACAATGTAATTGAAGTGGAATAGCCTTTACTTATGAAATAGTGAACAGCGACAACATTGATTCATACAAGAAAAAGATAAATATACACCATTTTTCAAACACCGACAACTAAATAAGAAGACCAAATAATTCTGACAGTGACTTGGACACACATATATATAAGACACCTTGATAAGCTGAATAGAGACTTTGAAGTGATATTGCTGACTTAGAAATTACAGGTAGATAACTGGATTGTTAAATGTTTTATTCAGAAGTGAAATTGGAATTGTGAATCTGATGACGTTGAATTTTCCATGGATCTCGAAGCTACGCACCTGTTCAAAATAATGAGCCTCAATAACTTCTGAAGTAAAATAATATTGTCAACCATCCAAAACTTTTATGACGGTGGGGGGCCCATTTTACTCTCCTTTCCAAGCTCCTATGTTTGAGGCGCTGGTTTTTAATCATTAGTTAGTTCTAAGAAAACGGGGAACTGGCAAAGAAGCAGAGAAGAGACTAGTGGTGTAGACTAAAAATTCTGTTACAAGCAAATATTAGTGCCCTTTTCAAAGATCATCTACCACACCCGTCTCATTAAAGTTAGACAGGTGGAAGAGAAATAAATGGCGAAGTTGGTTAATTCATTTTAATTACATAAAAATAGTACTTTAATACTTCATATTTTTATTAACTTATTTTTAACACAGTTTGCAGATTTTAGTTAATTATAAAAATTTAGGGGTCGATAAAATGGAATGATTTCTGGCGATTGACACAGTTAAAAAGGTTTGGCGACTAGCATAGAGCATATCCGTTCTAAGACGGTGATCTCATTAATCACACTATCGCCTTAACTTATGATAAATAGCTTTGATGTTCACTGCTTAGAACGTATTCGTAGGAAAAATATTTCACTATTAATAATGATATTGATAATATCACTGAATTGGAAAAATATTCCACTATTGATAATGATATTGATAATATTGATAACAGGATTAGCAATAATATTAATAACAATATTAATAATAGTATTAGTAATACTAGTAATGATAATAATTGATGTTCATATCTTATAACGTATCCGTTCTAAAACTGTGATCTCTTTGATCAAATTGAGTATTAGAAATAATCCAAAAACAAAAATTTCACAAACTTGTAACACTATGATGTTTGCTGTTTTAAAAAAGATCTGTTCCAAGTGAGCAAACTCAAATGTCACATTAAATAAGTAAAATAATATACTAATGCTAAAACATGCAGCAACCATGATATTAAAAGTACAAAAACAGAAATGTTTAAGACAGTGTACACATCCAACACAATAAATAAACAAAAATTCTTAACTGAGTGGACTGTAAAGTCTTTGCTAGTCGGTTTAATCTTCTTCTTCTTCTTCTTCTTCTTCTTCTTCTTCTTCTTCTTCTTCTTCTTCTTCTTCTTCTTCTTCTAACCCTCAATTATCCGAAATATTATTTTATAATTTTCTTTCACTCTGGTTTGAAAGTAATTTGAATTTTATAATCCAATTTGATGATATTTTTGCATTTAGTACAATTTCCATCGCATATTTGGCGGGTGATAAAAGAAGGATAATAAAATGAGATCATATATGCGATTAATTCTCTTTAGGTTAAAGGTTCGATTAATTTAATAAATTGTCATAATTACTAAACCCAATAAAGCTTAATTTGTTTGAATAATTCTGTCTGCTAAATAAGGTCTATAAAATGTTTGCAACATAACGTCATTTACTATTTTCAGCTCAGTTACCTCAGCATCCACATCTGACATCTTCAAATCGAGAAAAATCGAAAATTGAAATCAATCTGATATCTATATATCTGGGAGTATGACATCCAACACTTGTATAAAGAGTAACTCAAAATAAAGCATTACTTGTGGAATATCTTCATTCTAAC
>JABUQX010033584.1:30000-42500 GCA_015478945.1 Trachelipus rathkii
GTGAGTGCCAATGAGTGCCAATGAGTGCCAAGTGAGTGCCAATGAGTGCCAAGTGAGTGCCACATAGTGCCAAGTGAGTGCCACATAGTGCCAACTGAGTGCCACTTTTTTCAAGCCTTTTCTAGCCTCCCCTGAGCCTAGAATAGCCCTAATATGGGTGTCTACCCCTAGGTTATAAGGTATGAGGAATCGATTGGTGTATATTACAAGTTGCTAGGATGCTTCCTACTATGAGTTAGTATTTTTCTAACACTTATAGCACGACAGAATATATATCTAAAGAGTTACACATTTGAGACAGTGAACGCAAACGTTTCAGAGTCCGCGTCCGCAGGTGAACCCCGCCGCGAAACCGCCGCGTGCGCCCGCAGGCGCAATATTTCCGCGTAACCGCCGCCGCGTGCGTCCGCAGACGCAATATTCCCGCGCGAACGAAAAATATGATATCAATGTAAACTATTCAAAGAATTTCTTTTCAAATATACTATGAGTCATTCATTTTTACTACAATTGTACGAAATTTTATTAAAAACATATACTTTACATACCTTAAAGCAGTAAATCAGTAAATCAATAGAGGTGTTACCTAGCACCAAAGGGATTAGTATGCTTTTGTTTTACTGCTTTACTGCTTTAACTCATGTTTTACTGCTTTAACTCATATGTTTTACTGCTTTAACATATATTTATTAACATTACATACCTTAAAGCAGTAAATCAATGATAAATAATAGGAATTGTTACCTAGCACCAAAGGGATTAGTATGCTTTTGTTTTACTGCTTTACTGCTTTAACTCATATGTTTTACTGCTTTAACTCATATGTTTTACTGCTTTACTGCTTTAACTCATATGCTTTACTGCTTTAACTCATATATTTATTAACATTATGTTTTCTTTTATATTTTTTTTTTTGTTTTAATACTTTTTATTTATTATTATTTTATTATTATTATTTTATTATTATTTTATTATTATTTAAAAATTGTAATGTAAGAAAAACACACGCAGTGTCTGATATATAAACATTTTATTTTAATAAAATTGTACGAAATTTTATTAAAACATATATTTTACTGCTTTACAACTTTAATTAAACTCATTATTCATTATCTACTTAACGAGTATGGATGTGGAGAAATTTACGTTCCGAAGTCCGGCTACATGTCTTGTAGCTGGGCCGACAGGCTGTGGTAAAACCTTTCTATTATTAAATATTTTAAAGGAAATGGAGATTTTTGAACAAAACCCTGGTGTTATAATGTTTATCGAAAGAAAAATTTAAAGAATATAAAGATGTTATTCAATTTCATGAAGGCATATACGATATTAGATCGTTGGACAATATACATGGTCATAAAATTATTGTATTAGATGATTTAATGCACAAATTGAATTTGGAAATAGCAGAAGCGTTCACAGTTTATTCTCACCATCTAAATATCTCTGTGTTTTTCATAACACAGAATATTTATCAAAGCAAGCATATGCGAAGTGTTTCTTTAAACACACAGTATTTACTGTTGTTTGGCCAGAGAAGAGACATGAGTCAAATTAATGTATTGGCAACTCAAATGTTTCCCCTTCAAAGGAAAGAGTTCTTAAAAGTATATAAAGAGGTTACTTCGATCCCTCACGGTTATTTGATGTGTGAACTTCACCCCAAAAACACGCACAGAGTGTTGCTCCGTACTAACATTCTTCCCTATGAGATAGAAACTGTATACATACCTGAATAATGAGTGCTCTAGTTGCAAAGTATTTACCTCTTATAAAAAAAAAAACTGAAACCAGTTGAAAAACGTAAACTGATCAGCGAGGATGAGAAATTCATCCAGTGTGTATGTGAAGTCTGTTTAAATCTTATAAAAGGAAATGTTCCTTTAAACAGACCTCAGAAGGTAAAGCTACGTCGTTATAGAAACATCATTAAAAAACTCTCCCTCAACATTAAAAATCTGAAAAATAAAAAGAAGTTACTACAGCGAGGAGGAGGGGTATTCCTACCATTACTCTTCTCCGTTATAGCTCCACTGATAACTAAGTGGTTGTCCCCATGATGAAGAAGGTTGCTGTACTTCCATATAATGAGTATGAGAAAATGAAGTATAATAATACAGCATCTGTACAGAATTCAGTTCCTCAGATTCAGCATTCACAACCTCTATATGAACAGTTATTACCACGCACTGTGCAAAATCCACAGTCACAGTTTCATCATTCACAACCCCAATATATGCAGATATTACCACCCAATGCATTGGCATTACAGCCTCTTTCACTTCAACAACAACAGTTGCACCAACAGAATCCTTATATTGTGAACGATTCATTATCTTTTCAGCAGCCTCTACCTCCCAGCTTATATGATCCTAAAGTTGAACAGATAACCAAATATGAGAAAGAAGTGTACAGGATATTAAATTCAGACATTAACATCCATGAGAAACGCATCTTATACCAAGATGCCATACAAAAATTGATAGATCTTAAAGACTTGCATCTACATCCACCATTACGTAAACCGCTACCCGATGATGTAGATATACCTAATGAAGTAAAACTTGAAGTGAAAAATGAAGATAAATTTAAAAATATCCTAGAGGAGAGCTTACCTATTAGAGTGCGTAAATCAGGAATAGCTTTATATAATATTTTAAAAGAACAATTATCTTTGAATGAAGCAGGGCAGATCGTAATTGATGATGAAATAGTTAAAGGATCAAATATTGTGGATTTGATAGCTGATCTCTCACGTAACTGGAAGAAGGGTCCTGTAAAAGGATGGAATGAGATCAAACAAGAACTTCAGACTATTAATTTTCCCAGAACTTTAATCTTAAATACACAACGATTAGCAGATTTGGATAATATCCCAAAGATGCCAAGACCTGATTCAAGTCCCTCAGGCACTTCTTACGCTTCAGATAAATTTAAACGTGTTACCAGAGGAAGAATAAGAAAAACACCTTATAATAAACCTATTTGGATTAAATCGTAATTATGTATTATCATATATTTATTTAGTTGTAATGCTTGTATATAAATAAATATCCCTTTTAACTTTATATTTATATATTTAATTTATATATATATATATATATATATATATATATATATATATATATATATATATATATATATATATATATATATATATATATATATATATATATATATATATATATATATATATATATATATATATGTATATATAAACGTTTACTTGTGGTGAGTCACAAACATGGAGGCAAAGGAGGTAGTTGATAAGTATTACTTCAATCTGAGGGAACCAAATAGTTTTGGGGGTTTCACCAGGTTTGCTTTAAGGTATCCTAATATTGAGAAAAAAGAGTTAAAAACATATTTAGAGGGCGAAGAGGCATTTACTCTACATAAACCTGTAAGAAAAAAATTTCCTACACGGAAAACCATATCTCCGCAGCTCGACAGTGTATGGCAGTTAGATTTATCGGAAATGATTAAATATAGTTCTTATAATGAAGGATTTCAATACATACTTTTTACTATTGACGTATACTCTAGATACTTGTGGTTGAAGCCCTTAAAAGATAAAAGATCAGTTACAGTTGCCACTGCAGTACTTGAAATTATAGAGGTTGAACGTAAGGCTCCTAAAACGATCTGGACAGATTCAGGAATGGAATGCGAGAGTTTCAGGAACTGCTTTGGGAGTATGGTATAAGCTATTACAATACATTTTCCGTAAACAAAGCTGCTATAGTTGAAAGAGTACAGCGTACTATTAAAGAACGCATGCATAGGTATTTTACTAAAATGAATACTTTTAAATATATTGATATACTGGACGATCTGGCTTATTCTTATAACAGGTCTTACCATAGAACTATAAAGGCAACTCCTTTAGAAATGTCAAAAACTAGAGGCCATCGACCACATCTGTATGAAAAAGAAAACAAAATAAAAGATAATTCAGGAATAAAGGTGAATGACTATGTAAGAGTATCTCGAACAGAAGAAAGATTCAGAAAGGGGTATGAAGCCGGATGGTCTACAGAAGTTTTTAAAGTGCACAATATCCGGCCATTCCGTAGTGATAGTTTAAAGTTATATTACCTGGAAGATTTAGATGGTGAAAAGATAAAAGGAGGATTTTATAAACAAGAAATACAAAAAGTAAGGTTCAACCCTGTAACTCACGAATATAAAATTGAAAAGATATTAGCTACGAGAGGTAAAGGAAAAAATAAGCAGTTACTTGTGAAATGGAGGGGATATCCTGCTAAGTTTAATACTTATATAAAAGCAAGTGAAATTAAGAATTATTAATCAGTTGCCATTATAATCATGGAGAGTGTAGATCACTTCTATTTAACTCTGCCGTCTTCAGCCTCTTTGGATTTACATCCTGATAATAAACTCTCAGATTTTACAACTGTGTTAATGAATCCTTTACAACTTAAAAGAGAGGAATACGAAGTAGGATTATGTGAAATGATATTAAATACGGACATAGAAAATTTACCTCACAATCTATTCTGGATGTCAGTGTACAGAAGTGTAGAATGTGTTGAAACTATATTACAAGTGAAAGATACTCGCTTTCTGAAAAGGACTACAATTGCTACAAAACTGAATACTTCTTTGAAGAATTTACTTTGCGAAGGTCATATTTTAAATCGGTGCCTGCTATTTTCAGTCATTTAAACGTTCTCTTTGATATGAGTATTATGTGTAAGGATTTGGTATACAAAACTGAAATGCGTACCTATGAAGATAAAGTAATAATATCTTTAAGCTCAAAAGTAAGTGTAAACCTGCGAGACCGTGATATGTTTTTTCTGAGACGATCACCATGGCAGCGTAAACATATTCGTAAACGTGATGCTGAGCTGGATATACTTCATGATATCCCTACTATGTTGAAGAGGGTTATACTATCTGTGGAGAATAACCCCATGACTCGTCATGAACAAAAAGATGAAGCAGATCGAGTTCTGCATTATACATGCACCCCATCCGAGATGCTCAACCACCCAGGTATGGCTTATGTATATACAAATATAATTGATCATCAATATGTAGGTAATACTAAAGCTCCTTTATTAAGAGTAGTATATTTTCCCAAAGAGAGTAAAGTTATAACATTTCCTAATGTTCATTATCTACCTCTGAATAGATCAAATTTTGACTCTGTACGCGTGCATATAAAAGATGTAGAAGGAAATCCCTTCCCCTTTACATACGGCGCATTGTTATGCAAAATTCATATTAGAAAGAAGCAGATGCAGTAATTACAGCATAATGGAATATATATAAGAGGTGTAGTCAGATATATTTTTTCATTCATTAACATACTCTCACAGTGTAAAGATAGTATAAGAAAGACACTCCTGTAATAATGGACGAAGAAAGGGTGTTCAGAGGATCAAAAATGCAGAGGGGGTATGGCCTTGGTGGATTTTTTGCCAAGCTATGGAGAAGTGCAAGGCCTCTACTCAGGAGAGGTGGGGAATATATAGGTAAAAAAGCTATAAGAACAGGTGTGCATACTATTCAAGATATTGCTGCAGGAAATAATCCTCGTACAGCATTAAAAAGACGTATCGCCGATGTTTCAGATGAGATGTTGGATGATGTTAAGCGTAAAATAAGGCGTAAAATGTCAGGTCAAGGTCGAGGCACCAAGAAGATTGTCATAAAGAAAAAGACTAAGCGGAAAAAACCTCTAAAGAAAAAATGTATTGATGTATTTGCTATTTAATTACTAACTGATAACTTTTATACGAGGTGTGTATTACTGTATATAAGTAATGTTTTTCATGAAAATGTTCATTATACGACCAGAACTCGCACATGCAAGATGCATTTCCTTCATCCTTCTAGTCCTGATTGTTGTAGGAGTGAATTGGATCTCTTCTCCATGAACCCTACACAGATTAGCGTTAGCGATTCCAACTTTATCAGTATTAATCCTCTGCATTCAATTACCAATACAGATGTTCCTCTAGAGTTCAATATTCCAGGTACTTCTGATCAATACCTAGACCCCTCTAATGTGTTTTTATATGTAAAAACGAAATTCACAAAACCTGACGGTACAGATCTTCCTTCGGGTGATGACCATATAGTATATACAGAATCAAATTTTCTGTATACATGTAAAAACGAAATTCACATATCTTAACGGAACTTCACTAGGGGCGTCAGCGGCTAATTATCCTTATAGAAGCTATATAGAACATTTGTTAAATTATTCAGACGACGCTAAACAGTCTCATCTCAAATCATGTGGTTTTTATAGTTTCAAAGATGAAGCTGCACATATATAGATAAAGCAGCTAAAGTCATAAATAATACTTATGAATTTTACGGTCGATTAAATGGCGATATCTTCTCTCAAGAAAGACTCATTCTACCATCTGTAGATACTAGAATCTACTGCTACAGCTCAAATCCCAAATTTGCTCTTAAAATAAAAAGTAAACCTACTGCTACAGCTGTATGTCCAGAACCTGTTTTCAAACTGTTGGAGGCTTATCTCTATGTCAGAAAAGTGAAATTATCACCACAGCGTCATTTGGAAATTGAAAATTCGCTTTTGAATACTACAGCAAAGTACCCTATTAAGAGAGTTGAAACCAAGATATTTAATTTCACTCAAGGATTATCGAGTATCAATATCCCTAACATTGTGAACGGAAATTTACCACAGAAAGTAATAATAGGGATTGTGGAACATGACGCCTACTCTGGGAATTATAAAAAATCACCCTATAAATTCACACCTTTCGGGCTTAGAGGTATCAGTTTACATGTGAATGGACTTCCTCACGGACGTGATTATGAAATGTTATACAACGGAGACCTATCTCTCTGTACTCGTCCTTTTTACGACTTAATAGCTAATACTGTATCATGTAATGATAGTGGGACAGGCTTAAATCTTGAAGAATACGCAAAGAATAGTAATTTATATGCCTATGATCTCACAGCTGACCTTTCAGCTTGTAACGCCTATCATTTAAACATTTTGAGAAAGGGCACCTTACTAAGTCTCTCTTTTGGATCAAGTCTACAAACACCCATCACTGTAGTGGTCTATCTTGAGCATCCTCAACTCATTGAAATTGACAGAGTACGCAACGTACTTTTGAATTATTAAAGATGAATGAAGAGGAAATAAAATCGGTGTTTAAAAATGAAACTCGCTTTTTAGGAGTGTTCGCTATTAACGAAATAAACTCTGTAAAGTTGGAGAAGGACACCTGCTTCATATTCAATACATTGCCTCGTCACATCACCTCAACAGGACATTGGATTTCTGTTTATAGAGCCAAAAACGATGCTGTTCACATAATTGATTCTTTGAACTTAAAATTTATATTGAATAATCATTATATCACCTTATTTTTAAAATATAATAATGTAAGTTGTGTAAAAACTGTCTTACCCTGTTCAACCCTTATATTCTAATTTGTGTGGAGTCTATTGTATTTATTTCATTATATGCTTTTTAAATAATGTATGTTTTAATAAACTTGTAAATATATTTGATGCTAAAAATTTGTATGTCAATGATTTTATAGTTTCTAATTATGTAATAAATGCTTTAAAATGAAAAAAATGCGATTTTACTACCTAAAATAGTATATATAAAGGTTTTTAATAAAATTTCATTAATATATTTCCGAAAAATGTTTATATTTCCGACACTGCGTGATGTTTCAAAACAAAATAATAATAATAATAATAATAATAATAATAAAATAATAATAATAATAAAATAATAATAAATAAAAAGTATTAAAACAAAATAAAAAATATAAAAGAAAACATAATGTTAATAAATATATGAGTTAAAGCAGTAAAGCATATGAGTTAAAACAGTAAAGCAGTAAAACATATGAGTTAAAGCAGTAAAACATATGAGTTAAAGCAGTAAAGCAGTAAAACAAAAGCATACTAATCCCTTTGGTGCTAGGTAACACCTCTATTGATTTACTGATTTACTGCTTTACTTGAATAACAATGTTATAACACCATAGTTAAAAGCAATTAAGTATATAATTAAGCATAAATCAAATACATGGTAAAGCAGTAAAGGCAAACAAAAGCATACTAATACCTTTGGTGCTAGGTAACCACTGAATTACTGATTTACTGCTTTAAAATCTTGTTAAGTATATGTTTTTAATAAAATTTCGTACAATTGGTAAAAATGAATGACTCATAGTATATTTGAAGAAATTCTTTGAATAGTTTACGGTGATATCCTTATTCCTTCGTTCGCGGAAATATTGCGCCTTACGCGGGCGCACGCGGCAGCGCACGGTTACGCGAAATATTGCGCCTGCGGGCGAGCGCGGCGGTTTCGCGGCGGGGCTCACCTGCGGACGCGGACTCGGAAACGTTTGCGTTCACTGTCTCAAATGTGTAACTCTTTAGATATATATTCTGTCATGCTATAAGTGTTAGAAAAATACTAACTCATAGTAGGAAGCATCCTAGCAACTTGTAATATACACCAATCGATTCCTCATACCTTATAACCTAGGGGTAGACACCCATATTAGGGCTATTCTAGGCTTAGGGGAGGCTAGAAAAGGCTTGAAAAAAGTGGCACTCAGTTGGCACTATGTGGCACTCAGTTGGCACTATGTGGCACTCACTTGGCACTCATTGGCACTCATTGGCACTCATTGGCACTCACCTGGCACTCATCTAATACTCATAGAACACTAATAGAACACTCCTAGATACTCCTTACGGTGATTGGGAACCATCAAAGTTGAACCATCAATAAATCTGAGCCATCAAATCTGAACCATCAATATAGGCACCATCAAAGTTGAACTGACAAAGATGACGTCATCAAAGTTGAGTCATCAATAATGCTGAGTCATAAAAGTTGAGCCATCAAAAAAGCTACAAGGTCAAAAAAGCTACAAGGCCAAAATTGTCCCCTGGAATACAAAAGGGTTGACCGAAAAAATTTGGGTTCTCAAAATTGCCCCCTGGAAGACCAAAGGGTTGGCCGAAAAATTAGGGCTGCCGAAAAATTAGGGATGGCAAAAAATTAGGGTGGGCCAAAATTGACCCATGGAAGACCAAAGGGTTGGTAGTGTGTTTGTACGTGTGTATAAGTGTAAATGTAAGTGTCATAGTGAATGTGTGTATAAATGTCATAGTGAATGTGTGTATAAGTGTAAGTGTGTGTGTGTGTGTGTGTGTGTGTGTGTGTGTGTGTGTGTGTGTGTGTGTGTGTGTGACCGCGGATGGAAATAAGTTAGGATAGATCCATACAGGTCAGATACCTACATGACCTCATGTTAGCTCAGTTACCTACCAAAGGTAAGGTGGGAGGTACTTGTATGAGCTCAAGATAATCCCTACTAATCCCTCCACTGCCCTTTAAGAATGGTCAATTTCAGTCAAACAAGGTCAAGACATCAAAAAGGGCTAAGTCATTAAAGGTACAAGGCCAAAAAATTAGGGTTGCCAAAGAGGCCTAGGGGTAAAAAGGTCAAGGTCAGTCGAGGTCAAGGTCGAGGTAAAAAAAGGTCAAGGTCAGTCAAGGTCAAGGCCAAAACTAAGGGTCTATACGTACGACGGATGCTCCGCATCCGTCTGGCTAACCCCTTCGAAGAAGGGGCATCAAAAAGGTCAAGGCCAAAAAAGGTCAAGGCCAGGTAAAAATTTGGGCTCAAAAAATCCGGTTTGCCCAAATTTTAGGGTGGGGTAAAAGAGGCCTAGGGGTATCAAGGTCAGGTGGGGTAAAAGAGGTTTAGTCCGGAATGTCTGAGATACTACTCATATGCATCTTATATAAGTTTACATGACATGAATACCTTTCTTAGGTGTACATGACTATTGTAGTGAGGTGTACATAATTATTATAGTAAGGGGGCGCATCCACCTTATATATATATATATATATATATATATATATATATATATATATATATATATATATATATATCTATATATACATATATATATATATATATATATATATATATATATATATATATATATATATATATATATATATATATATATATATATATATATATATATATATATATAAATATATATATATATATATATATATATATATATATATATATATATATATATATATATATATATATATATATATATATATATATATATATATATATATTTATAGTCTTTATATATACAGTGGCGTATCCAGAAATTCCCCGAAATTTTCTAGACACTAAAAAAATTTTAGGTATCATATCTGTGTAAAGTGCAGAGAGTTAATTAATTTTATATAATTCGTCGCTGTCAGGAACTAATCTCGTAAGTCCTTTAGTTAAAACTAAACTTGAAGCCATCAGAGAAAATGCAACATTAGAATTTCAGCAGATTTTTGAAGAATATGTAAGCGTATCAGAGCTGGGTATTGAAATTGCTGTACCAAGAATTAACAAGTTCCAAAAATACAGACCCAACATTCCTACTTCCGACCCAGACTTATTATTGCACATCCATTTTTATACCATTTTTGGATGATTTAATATCAGCATTAGGAGAGAGGTTTTTAAATCATAAAGAAATTATTTCTTCCTTGCAATTTGTCATACCGAATAGGTGTAATGTGCCATATGAGAAGATAAAAAAGATTGTGTAACATTTTACAAGGAAGATCTCGAAAGCCTAATAGAAGATTTAGTAAAAGCAGAATGGGATTTATGGAAGTTGAAATGGCATCACAGCACAGATCGCCCAAAAACAGCAATAGACGGACTAGTTTCTTGTTCACAGTCACAATTTCCAAATATTTACATCTTGTTGCAAATACTGGCAATTTTACCCGTGTCTACTGCTTCAGTAGAAAGAAGCTTTTCAACATTAAGACTTCTGAAAAGCTACTTGAGAAATACTATTGGAGATGAAAGACTTACTGGACTTGCCTTCCTCTACATACATCGAAATATTGACATAAAAACTGAAGATGTTATCTCTGATTTTGCTCACTCTCATGCCCGGCGATTAAAGTTAACAATTTAGGTAAGATGATTTTAGTAATTTATATAAATTACTCCCATTTTTTCTTAGAAATTTAATATTTAGTCCTTCCACTTTATATATATATATATATATATATATATATATATATATATATATATATATATATATATATATATATATTTATATATACTAATATAATAAAATTATATATATATATATATATATATATATATATATATATATATATATATATATATATATATATATATATATATATATATATATATAATAATATAAGAAACGATTTTTTCTCTGAGAAAAAATTCTGGATACGCCACTGTATATATATATATATATAATATATATATATATAATATATATAACTATATATATATATATATATATATATATATATATATATATATATATATATATATATCTTATATATATATATATAATATATATATATATATATATATATATATATATTATATATATATATATATATATATATATATATACTATATATATATATATAACAGGTAACAATATATATATATTATATACTATATATATATATATATATAAACTCCCGAACAAAATTAATGCATCATTGCATTTGTGGCAAAATGACACTACAAAGTGGTTGTATTGCGTGTAACGTTCTGTTGTTACATACTGTTCTTACATACTGTTTCACACTTCGGTAGTTAAATAATTTTCTACAGTATGTAACAACAGAAGGGTTAAACGCAACACAACCCCTTTGTAGTGTCATTTTGCCATAAATGCATGTGATGCATTAATTTTGTCAGAGAGTTTATATATTTTTAAACTTATTCTCTTATACGCGAGAAATATAATTTATGGAAAATCCACAAGGAAATTGAAAACAAAGAATTCGAGCACCTTCGTGTATATCTCAGCATATTGATAAATAATGTGTTGAGAAATATACGATAAAGCTCGGTACCTTTTTTTCATTTTCCTTGTGGATTTTGTGTAATATATATATATATATATATATATATATATATATATATATATATATATATATATATATATATATATATATATATATATATATATATATATATATATATATATATATATATATATATATATATATATATATATATATAAAATATAAAAAAAAAAATATATAAAAAGAGAATATATAATATATATATATATATATATATATATATATATATATATATATATATATATATATGCAGGATCACTATATAGCTAGAAAAGCCACCAAGCATTCTAAATTTAAAAATTCACTTCTTAGTTAAGATTGGGCTTGGTGTCAGTGACATTCACCTTAAAATTATTAATAGTACAAAGCAAACATCAAAATGTAAATTATTACCTATAAAACAAAATAAATATTAAAGAAATATAAACAAAAAATGAGCTATTTATGCTTTGCCTGCCTATCTACTGCATAACTTGCCTACCTAAGGTACGCGTAGCTGAAATAAAATATCTCCTATACTTGCAATGATATT
>JABUQX010033584.1:45000-47500 GCA_015478945.1 Trachelipus rathkii
TGGAAAAATATATAATATTTAAACAACGAAATATTATTTTCTTACCACTAATATATATATTACTTCGCGCCCAAGAAGCGGAGCACAGTAATCACTAAATTAAATTTTATGCATTAAATTAACTGAATATATTATTTAAAACGTATTTGCGCACTGGGTTACGTCTATTACTTCCAAAGCATGTTCCTGCTGTTCAGTAGATGAAGTGACCGTCTGTGAAGGCGAATCTCAAATATTGAGGGAAGTGAAAGCGAATCATCATCCTATTGAGGAACCATCTGTGAAGGCGAATCATCATCGATTGAGGAATCATCTGTGAAGGCCACATAATCCGATTGAGGAACCACCTGTGAAGGTGAATGGGATTATCCATTGATTAAATCCATCGGAATCGAAGGGGTACTGGCAGGTTTCCAAACGACCAAATGAAAACACATCCTTCCATCTGGAAGGTGTATCGTAGCATCGATCCACCGTTAAAGAACCTTGCGTAAGGGTCAGAATAAGACATTCTCAAGACCTTCCGAATACAATCGACCCGAAAAAGACATGGGGAGCAGGTTTGAAGTTCGGCAGGGCCGGCGAAACTACTGTTGATATTCCGGCGCGGATCTGAAGAAAAGTACAAATTACAGATAAGAATGCAGTTTGAATGAAGATAATGTTGTGACAGTGGTATGAGGTCCTCCATTGTAGTGAACATATCACTATATTGAAATTGATTCCTCTCCATTATCTCAAAGAAAAACCAACATAAAATATATACCAGTGGTATGGTCCACCTTTATATTGTACGTACCTAACAAATATACTGATGGTGATTAATTTCTTCAGGTTAGTCCAATCCACATATAGTAGCAGTGGCATGGAGGTGCCAATTGATGGGACTAATACCATACATGCATGAATCTTTCTTCTAGTTTAACCAGAGAGCCAAAGATAACATAAAGTCTTTTCTGAAGATGCACACATGCGAGTCCCCGTAGAGAGTAGTTAGTTATCGCAGTAAGCGATCAGAAATAGCCACGTTAAGCTGAGTCTTATAAGCTCGGGTATTAACGGTGTGACTGTATTTATTTTCTACCTTCTGCATGTTGCTTGAAGATATTCGTTATCTTAAAATTGGCACTATAGATGACGAAATAGTCACGTAAAACTAAGGCTGGTAGGCTTGAGATGAACTGTGACTGTTATTCACGTCTCCATTTGGTCTGGTGATGTTTGAAATTTCGTATTTTGCTGGGAACTGCTGTTGTTGTTTGTGGTCTGCTTCTTTCCAAGAGTGACCATTTATGTAGTTGAAATGGTTCGTCTCCGTCCTCTTCTTGGATTCTTCTTGGATTAGTTCTTAAAAGTAGAATAGCATCTGTCAGGTCCTCCTTCATTTTCCTCTTAGGTCTGATTTTATAATGCGAAGAGCAGCAGAAAAAGCTGTTCAATGCTAACTTGCGTTGGAGGTAGAAGCAGTAACAGCAATTGCAGCTTCTTGTACAATGTCTGGATACTTTTCGATGGCCTCTTCTAATTTTAGCTTCGAA
Source organism: Trachelipus rathkii (assembly GCA_015478945.1). Lineage (NCBI taxonomy): Eukaryota > Metazoa > Arthropoda > Malacostraca > Isopoda > Trachelipodidae > Trachelipus > Trachelipus rathkii. Next base: position 46,539 of record JABUQX010033584.1, read on the forward strand.
GTTATATCAAGTTTTTCAAGTTCTTTCAGTGCAGCAAAGAAATTTTGTTTAAATTATGGAATATTGTGTACAGTGATGAGGAAGGACCTTGACCTTTTTCTTGAACCAGTCGACACTTTCGATTAAGCTCTTCAATATCTAAAAGCCTTTCATACTCATCTTCTGAGCTTTCTGAAAAATGACTTGAGAAGGTAGTAATGGGATAGCTGTAGTTTCATCACTTACAATATGTTCAGATGTATCCTGTTCTGCTTGAACTTCCTGCAACCCTTTAATCAAATGGCCACGTTGCAAAGTGCAGATTTAGTAATTGTTGTTGATCTTCGGTTTAGCTTACCCTGTAGAAAGGATCAATATAAACAGCAGCAAGTAGAATATCATTGTCAATGAGAGAAATTTCTCTTCGTACCATGGAGTCTTTAATTTCTTCAGCATCTTAAATATAGATGGTATAAGGTTGAAGGTTGAATTTATTAGAATATAATTCAAATTGAAACATAAGGTACAGGTAAAAAAAACTTCTAAGTTTGCAATTGGCATTTTGTGATGCTGAGTCGCAGTGAGTGGCACTTTGTATGAAGTCGATTTGAAAAGTCACTCAGAGTTCTTTCACTTTGTTATTTCAAATTTTTTCTGACTCCAGTAGTTACAGTGTAATATTAGGATGAAAAATGGGAAAATTTTGAATAGCGTGGGAATTTTTTAATTACCGTGGGAATTTTTATTTCCCTCTTCACCACGAAAAACGAAGTTTTTTTTTCGAAACAATAAAAAATAAATAAATAAATAAACAATAAATAAATAATAAATGAAATAAATAAATAAATAAATAAATAAATAAATAAATAATATAAAATAAATATAAAAAAAAATAATTAATAAAATAAAAATAAATAAATTAAGAATTTTAATAAATAACTAAATAATAATAAAAAAATAAATAAATAAATAAATTTAAATCA
>JABUQX010033584.1:60000-63852 GCA_015478945.1 Trachelipus rathkii
ACACTCACACACCGATTTACTTAACACAGATTTATTTACACTTGCACACAGATTTACACACACACACACACACACAACACACACCACACGCACACTCATTTACACATATAACGTATAATTTATTAAAACAATTTTTATGTTTTAATTAAACATGTACATTTATATTACTCATTCAAATTTTTATAATAAAATTAATTTCAAGTTTCTTAAAAACTTCTATAATAATCAATCATTATTCTTGGCAAAGAATTTATTTATTAAACTGTTAATACTGTTTTGTTTATAATTTTATAACTATCATTTAAAATAACTTTTTACTAAATTTTTATGAAATTTATTATTAACAATATTTTACGTGCCTTAAAGCAATAAATCAGTAAATCAGTAAGGCGAGCCCCTAGCCCCCTCTACATCAAGCTATGCCACGTTTTGTTCTTTTGACTTACTGCTTTACATCATCTTTACCCATGTAATAAGTATAAAATAACAAAATAAGTTCTTTTCTGCTAACATAACATGTATTTTTATTTAAAATCCTTCTAAGTTTTTATTTAAAAATAACAATTAATTCACTTACATTTAATAATTAATTCACTCGATGTTAACTACAAACCATATGTTCAAAGTTTTTTTTTTAATAATTCGGGTTTTCTTTATTATTATTATTACTTATCTATGTAACATCTGAAATCCATCACGAGAAAACACAACAACCGGCACTCCTTACAGATACGAAACTGACCTCTCTCTGTAAAATGTGTTGAAATAACTACTTTAGGTCCTAAATTTAGGATAATCTTTTTGTAACCGAGGCGATTTAAGCCTAATTCCAGGTCAAAAATATATTTCAAACTGACCTTTTTTCTGTAAAATGTGGTTGCAATAACTACGTTAGGCCTAAATTTAGGACTAAATTTAGGATAAGCCCTTTTTGTAGACGGGCTAATTTAATCCTAATACCAGGTCAAAAGTAATTCCCGTATAGACAAGAAATCATTGTTAATTATTATTTTACAAATATATTTCAAACTGAAACATGCTGGATCGGAAAGATCCTTTAAGCAGGTAAAAAGGAAATTTTTTCCTTACTTGTGATTGGTTTTGGGGTAATGCCTTATCTCTATATGACTCGTATGTTGATTGGTCGTTAGAATTAATTTTATCGTCCTTTTGGAATTTAAGTTGTTCTTTTTAATACTTGTATTTGATCAGGTGTGTGTTTTATTATCTTTTAGACCCAAATCAATTTTAAAAATCATAGTCATTTTTAGCTGTTAAGCGGTGCACAAGTTTTCTGATTTGTATTAAAAGTGTTTTATTTTTTACTAAGTGTATATCATATTTATAATAAAAACTTACATTGAGGAATAATTATTAATTTCATTAGAATAGATAATAATTAATTCACTAGTTCATAAGCTAACCACCAGGGCTCAGCATGAGCCCCAACCGCAAAGGCAGCCAACCCCGCACATCGACGTAGGTGCGTCCCCGCCGCGTCCGCCGGCCCGCCGCGTGCGCCCGCAGGCGCAATATTTCCGCGGACGGCGCCCGCGCGCGCGGCGCACGCGGCAATACATTTCCGCGCGAATATGAAAAATAGTATATATATATATATATATAGTATGTATATATATATTAGTATAATTATATATATATATATATATATATATTATATATATTATATATTATATATATATATATAAATATATATATATATATATATATATATATATAATATATATTTATAATATATAATATATATATAATATATAATATATAATACTATATATTTTTGGAGGAGGCCGTAGCATTTTGACAATACTTATTCATAAACACCACGCTATTCTTTCAAGTGAATTTTATTTTAATCAATTAAAATATATATTTTATATATATATTAATAATATATATATATTATATAATATATATATATATATATATATTATATATATATATATATTAATATATTTATTATCTAAAATAAAATTTCACTTGAAAACGTATATAGCCCTCCAATATATATATATATATATAAAGATATTGTTTATCCCCTGGAGGCGACACAAATTAAATGATTAATCAAGATATAATACTTTTATTTATACACTAGCACTGTTATATATATGAATACAGAGATATATTTTTCCAATTAATAAGCTTGAATTTTTAGTTGTAAGAGTTCGAGCTTTCGTTCCCGTGGCGGGCAACATCGTCAGGAACTGGTGAGCGGAATGAAATATTGCTGTGATTACAACTCTGTATTCTGGCAACCTGGTGTAAAATTAGGAGGAACAGAGTAATTATTTAGATGAGTTGGAGGTAATTTTTGAGTTTGTAAGATTTGTTTAAATATGAATTAGTAATGTCGTCTATGTATGGAACTCCAGCTAAAGTATTATAATTTTGGGTGTTTTTTATCAAAAAGGACTCAATGGTTTTTCGTATTGTGGTGTTTTGTATGGGAATTATGAGTTTAGAGGATGTGATGTTGATTAAGTGATTTTGTTTTCTCCTATGTATCGTTAATGAGGAAGAAAGTGTATCATCATTTAAATCTTGTTTATGTTGAGTGGTACGTAATGCAAAATTGTTAGTCTCACCAAAATAGTGTTTATTGCAATTGAGGCATGGAATTTTGTAAATACCGGAATTTTGAGTGGGATATAAATCTTTAGGTTTGAGTGCGTGTTTGAGAGTTATAAGGTTAGATTTAGTAGTTTGTATGGAATTAGGTATATATTTTTTAAGTAATTGTGTGTTTACGTTGGGTATGGGTAATATATTAATGTAACTTTTTAAATTTGTATTTGGATTTAGATGTTTGTTTTTGGCAAGTTTGAATGCTTTGTAAATTATAGGTTGAGGGTAATTTAGTTTTTTGAACGTATTAATGATTTTGTTTTTTTTCTGTTTCTAAGTATATGGTGTCGCATATTCTGAGAGCTCTTAAAAATAAATTGGAAAGGGTGGCAATTTTGGTGGATGTTTCGTGATCTGAGTACCAATGTATGTATGAATCTGAAGCTGTTGGTTTTCTATGTATTTGGTAAGTGGGAAAGTTGTTTTGGGACCAGGATATGAGAATGTCAAGAAATGAAATTATGTTATTGTTAGAAATTTCGATAGTGAACTTGATATCATTATGTATATTGTTAATAAAATTTAAAATATGATTTGTATTATTTTCTTTTGGTATTAAGGCAAAAACGTCGTCTACGTATCTGAACCATATGATTGAATCGAAAAGGGGGTTGGGGAAAATGATGTATTGTTCTATTAGCTCCATGTATATGTTACTTAATGTGGGGGAGAGGGGGGATCCCATGCTAAGACCTTTTATCTGTTTATAATATTTATTTTGTGATTTGAAATAAGCATGTTCTAAAATTAATAATATAAGAGACTTGATGATGGGAAATGGTAATGTGAAAGATATATTATGTGTAGTGACATGGTTTTCTAGGAGTTGTATTGTGTCATTTATGGGGACATTGGTGAATAGGGAAATGGCATCAAAGCTGACGATGTTGTAATTGGAAAAAATTATGGAGTTTGTTTTTTGAATGAAATGTTGAGAGTTTTTAATATGTGAGGTGGAAATGTGTCCTATGAGGGAGTTAAGTTCTTTGGAGAGCCATTTTGCTAATTTGTAGGTGATGCAATTTATATTAGATATGATGGGGCGAAGTGGGAGGTTTTCTTTATGAATTTTCGGGATAGCGTAAAATTTAGACAAAGTGGGAAGATATGATTTAAACAAGGTCTCGAGTTCTGTGTTGTTGGGTAGGATTTTTGTGAGGGATTTGTTGAAAGACGCCTGTGAATTTTTTAAGGGATCAGTACGTATTT
>JABUQX010033585.1:2500-5000 GCA_015478945.1 Trachelipus rathkii
GTTGCTTTATAAGTAAGTGTTTTATTTTAAGTACAGGTTAACTATAAGTTGTGTCACAACTAACAGGTTAAAAAACTAACAGAATACAGTCCATACAAAAATTTTCGAATTTGAAATACCGTTTCATTTGTCATTAATATCATTTCTCATCAAATATTTTTGTTTCTAGATTTCTGCTACATGACATTGGGCCTATTCACATTGTGGAGTCTGAGTTCTTTGTCGAATTTCTGTCCTACCTGAACTCTGATTTCCACCTCCCTTCCAGAAGAAAAGTGATGAGGGATCTTGATGTCATATGCATAATAGGGAAGGCTGATTTAACCAACATTATCAGTAAGGTCAGTTATGCGGCCACAACCGCAGACAGCTGGACTGGGAACAACAAACAGGAGTTTTCTGGGGATGACGGTTCACTGAATTAATTTGGAAGAGAGAGATAGAGAGAAGAGAGGGAGAGAGAGAAGAGAGAGAGAGAGAGAAGGAGAGAGAGAGAGGAGAGAGAGAGAGAGAGAGAGAGAGAGAGAGAGAGAGAGAGAGAGAGAGAGAGAGAGAGAGACAGAGAGAGAGACAGAGAGAGAGAGAGAGAGAAGGCTCTCTTTGCCTGTAGAGAGTTATCTGTTTCTCAGGACCAGCACAGTCCTATCCAACAATATTACGGCATATTCGTCCAACAATTTGGCATTTGCGCATAAGGTCAAGTAAAATCATATGAAATATAACGTGAGCCTGATAAAAATTATAACCTCCAAAATTAAATAAGGAACACAACTAATTAAAAAAATTATATTCAGGTTGTCTGCATTACAACAGATAACGGTGCTAATTTCTGTGCAGCCTTTCGGGTGGATGCTCATGCAGAAACGGGTGACGAAGAGGAAGAAGAACAGGCACCGATTGCAGAGATAGTGGTTAAGCGTGAAGAGATGGAGCAAATTAGTGACACAGAGGTTCTGCAGACAAAACCTCTCCAGCTAGAAAATCTGCTTGAAGAACATGATGCACTTAGCCTAATTAAACATCGCCGTTGCATTTCCTACACATTAAACATCTTGGCTACTAAGGATGTTTCAAATGTTCCTCGCTGGTTCTCTGGTGCCAAGGATCCATTTAATAAGACACTTACCAAAGCCCAGGAATTGTGGAATGCCCAAAACAGGAAAACTACAACTGCTGTTAGAATTAAGAAGGAGTTGGGAACAAAGCTTAAAACACCAAGTGTTACTCGCTGGAACTCCATATACGATTCTATAAAAGATCTGCTTAAGAACCTTGATGGTCGCATGACACATATCAACAACATTTGTATGGAGCAAAAGCCTTGTCTTCCAGTACTTAATAAAAGTGATAAGGAGGTAATTGCGGAGTACATCGAAATAATGGCGCCTATTGCTGTTAGGCTTGATATGTTGCAGGAAGAGAAGAATGCGTACGCGGGAGTCCTATTGCCTAATTTCTTACTCCTCAAGGACAAGATCGGGGAAATGCAACGAGAGGTGGAAAAATTTAACTATGCCAAAAACTTAGTCAACTACTTGCTAAAGCAACCAAAGGCAAACAAAGGGAAAGAAAAGGGCTTTGAACCGAGGTTCAGCAGTCTTTTTGATGATTTTGATTTGCTTATGGCAACAGCCCTGCATCTTCACTTCAAACTCGGAGTGGTACGTAGGTTAAATGAGGGGAAGTACCAAGCTGCCAAGAGCAGGATACTGAAGAAAATAAAGTGTAATATTGCATCGAATCTTACTCGTCCACATTAAGGCACTGAAGGTGATGGGACTGAGTCTGAAAGTGACCCATTTATGGTGAGTTATATATATATATATATATATATATATATATATATTTTATATATATATATATATATATATATATATATATATATATATATATATATATATATATATATTATATATAAATATATATATAATTATATATATATATGTATATATATATATATATATATATATATATGATATATATATATATATTTATAATTATGAATATATATATATATATTTAATTTAATTACTATATTCTAAATTTTATATTCTATTTATATAATATCTATATATATATACTATATTTTATATTTTATATTTATCTTTATATAGTTATTATAATATAATATATATATATATATATATATATATATTATTATAATTATATATATATAATATATAATATATATTATATATAATATATATATATAATTTATTATATATAATTATATAATATATCTTAGTATAATATATATCTAGATATATATATATATATAATATATATATAGTTATATATATATAAGTATATATACTATATATATATATATATATATAAAATTATATTGTATTATGTATATATTATTGTCATTATTATATATATAATATATACGTATAGTTATTAGTATATATATATTTATTCTTAATAATTTTTAATATATAGTATAGGGTATATATATATTACAATAATAGTATAGTAATGTAGTTATTAGTACGTTTAT
>JABUQX010033585.1:17500-20007 GCA_015478945.1 Trachelipus rathkii
TCTCTCTTTCCTCTCTCTCTCTCTTCTCTCTCTCTCTCTCTCTCTCTCTCTCTCTCTCTCTCTCTCTCAGCATAATATTAAGATTTTTAGAAAATGTTTGGTTCTAGCGATATTTCTATCTCAGTTTAGAAATAAAATTTGATTCCGAGCTTTGCAATGCCTTGGTAAACTGCTTCCACTCTGTTTATCACCTTTCACCCTTCCTGCCCGTTGGAGGTTTAAGATCATTCAACCTGTCTCGAAAATTGGGAACTCCTCTCAACCCTCTAGTTATTTATCTGTCTATTGCTTTGATCTCTGTTCTTTTTAATGTATTCGAATGCGTCTTACGCATGAAGATTTCACAATTTATTATTCTGAGCTTATAATTTAGATCACTAGTATGATTTCAGAAAATAACTGCCGACATGCTCGACTGATGATAATCTTCTTTCTTTGTCTGATGCTTTGTTTTAGCCATTTCACTGAATCTTTTACCGAGGCGCTTGACATATTAAAACATTTCGGTAGAATGTGTCACAAAGTTTTAATTATTATTTTTTTTCCTTTCCGTATTAATCGCTTTTCTCCGAAAACTCTGATTTCCTTTTCCGTCTCTTTATAACTTGTGTTGTAGATGTCGTATTATTATTTTCATTTTCTCCCATTGAGCAATTACCTAAATAACTAAACTCTAATTTGTAAGTCTCCTATCAGAAAAGTATAAAAACATTTAATATTTTCCATATAGCAAGCCTCCATGCTACAATTGCCGAACCCTTTAATACCCTTTTGACCCAAAAGTGCCCCATCCTTTACCAATAATTCCTTATTCAAAAATTGTCCCAGAAATCTGGGAAATTTTTATTTCCCGAACTCTTTTTCTAACACCTTTGACTCGGCCGGACTAATCCCTTTCGTGTTCAACAATTTTTTAGGTAATATCAGTAATATCAAACCATTCCTTAAAGTCTTTCAGTCTCTGAATCAAACTATGACATCATACCTACACAAACAATCTTTGATCATGACATTATTATTATTATTATTATTATTATTATTATTATTATTATTATTATTATTATTATTATTATTATTATTATTATTATTATTATTATTATTATTATTATTATTATTAAGGTAAAAACACATCCAAAAAAAGAGAGTAAAAAAAAGAAATTGAAACCCATTTGGCAGATCCATTCCCGATTGAAAACAATTATCGAGTCACTAAAAAAGTGACGCTCGATGAAATTTTAATGAACGGAGAAAGAACATCGTCATGCGAGCCCATTCCTTCATTTCGGGATAAAAAGAGGCTATATTGGATATGAAAGCCTAATACATCTTACGTTATTATTATTGCACTAATAATAATAATAATAATAATAATAATAATAATAATAATAATAATAATAATAATAATAATAATAATAATAATAATAATAATAATAATAATAATAATAATAACAAAGAGTCGTCATGCGCGCCAATGCCTCCATTTCGGGATAAAAGAGGCACACATAATAATAAGAATAATAATAATAATAATACAATAATAATAATAATAATAATAATAATAATAATAATAATAATAATAATAATAATAATAAGGTACAAAGATGAACATTCTTTAATTAAATATTGAAGAAGAAAAAGAAAGTTTTCTTAACTGAATTCCGAAATTGAAAGATTTTATTCTCGTTTTATTTCCTTTATGATTTGTCTTTGCTTGAGGGCAACGAAAAACTTTGTGTAGTTTATAAAAATATAATCATATCCACTCGTATACAATGCTTATATATATATATATATATATAGTTATATAGCATATATATATATAGTTATACATATATATATATATATGTATATACATGCTTAAATGTTATATATATATATATATATATATATATATATGGTGGGGTAGATGATTAGCAAGCTTAGTGCACGATTACGATAGGTGCTATTTGGTGTATTGAGTCGCTTGATGGGACTTAAAAATCGCTGTTAGTCAAGTTCTTCAAAAAGTTGTTGTGGACCGAGTAATCTTTATCATTGTTAAAAGTTAAAACAAATTTTTTTATTATGTTAATAAAGTGGAAAAGTATTAAATTAAATAGTAATTTTTCTATAAATAAAATTGGTTTCTAATGTATTGTTCACTGACCACATGACATGCATAGGGTTGTCTAACCAAATCCTCCATTAACATATATATATATATATATATATATATATATATATATATATATATATATATATATATATATATATATATATATATAGTTATATATATATATATATATATATATATATATATATATAGAGATATATACGCAAAAAGTGATATTTATTTAATAAAATAATATATTATTTTACTAGTTTAAATTGTTTTATGATTATTATTATTATTATTATTATTATATACATATTATTATTATTATTATTATTATTATTATTATTATTATTATTATTATTATTATTATTATTATTATTATTATTATTATTATTGAAGTGGCGCACGATGT
>JABUQX010033586.1:0-20000 GCA_015478945.1 Trachelipus rathkii
AATACATCATTCATTGAATATCCTACCTACTTCTAACGCTACCTATAAAGACATCTCCAAAACCATAAAATAGCTCTGATAAGCTACCACGAATGATGGAAGCTAAAAAATTAACGTCACACTACACCACCACATATACATAGCTACCACCTCGACCTAATTTCTTTCGCATAAAGCAAACTTCACAATAATACCCTATCTTGAGTTATCCTGAACTCTAAAAATACACTCCAACTCACATCTCACACTTGTATACATTTCAATAAAATGTATACCATCATCTGCTCCACGTATCAGAGAACCCCTGAAGACTCCTTCTCTTCCTTTTATTATTACTTTTAATTTATATATTTAATTATAAATAATGATAACATATTAAAAATAATATAGATAAGATGACCAAAAAACTAATTATGGAAAAGCCAGTGAGAAAGAAGCTTTAATAAAATTACAAGGCTGGGAGACTCCACTTTGCATCCAGAAGGGTCAAAATAGCTCAGAGAATCTGAATAAGAACATTATAAGATTATTTTACAATTTTCAAGAAAAAGAATTTCTGCCATTCTCGATATCATTTCAGCAAGACATCATAAGAATGTCAAGAATCAAGTAAAATTGAAATAATCAAGTAGCAATCACTAAAGCTTAAAATCCAGCTCGCCGGACACATGATGAACAATTTTGATTCAAGCAAAAAAGTAGACTTGAGACGTACTAGATTTCATATAATTCCGAAATAAACAAGTTGCAAACCGAGATCTAAAAATTCTAGCATCAAGGATTCTTGTTTCTTAGGACGACCACAGTTGGTAGTCATATCTTAGGATGAATCTCTATTTAGCAAGGCAAAAGATGTAAAGAAAAAAAGAACTGAAAAATTAAATTTGGTGTTTGAAGAGGGGGGGGGGGGGGGGGGGGGGGGGGGGGGGGGGGGGGTCTAGTGTCAAATCAAAAGTCATCATATTCCAATAAAGAAGTTCTGAATATGATTGCAAAAAACAAATATTAAGAATACGTTTGATACCACGTGATATACGCAGATAGCATCAGATCCGTTATATGGTATGTTAGAGGCAAAGATAAACGTATTCCTAATATTATGTGTTATACTGGTTTGAGCTCCTTACTTATTATAAAAAAAAAAAAAAAAAAAAAAAAAAAGGGACTTCAATTTTTTTTTTCAACGTATCCACCAATTGACACCCTTTTTTTTTCAAGATCTCAGTCACTTAGTTAAAGCGTTAATGGATGAAACAGAATTCTTAAAAACCGAACAAATATAAATTGATTACAGAGGGTCAAAGTTTAATAAAAATTACTTTATAAAGAAAAAAAAAAAAATTCATAAAGCAGAAAAAATATAGGAGCCTAGTAATACATAAACCAGCAGCCAAAAAAAGCCAGGCGAACATAAATCTGTTCACATACCCCCGATCTATGATTGGTGAGAAAAATTTTCTAAAAATTTAGAGAGAATTGTAATAGTAAATTCTATAGAAGAATACTTATCCAAGAGATTTAAGTATAAAGAATTCCGTCACTATATCTTCATCACAAAGGCATTGAAGTTGTTCTTGTCACCGAAACAGAATGCTTCTAATAACTCTGAGAAGAAATTAAATATGTGTGGTTGAAAAAAACTTCGATGATATTCAAGCGAATGATGGTTCGACGGGCTGATATAAATCAAAAGAGGATTTATGAAACTTTTGAATCTCTAATTCCTTTGTCCTTGAACTTCTGAACAATTTCTGTCGAAGGAAAGATAGACTCGATCAAACTTTATCATTTGAAATTTTTTAAAAATGTAAAACAGTTCAACAAAAGAAACAAAAAACAATTTGTTAACACTGAATATCTTTCTTTAAATTTCATGGAGAAATGCTTCTGTTAGAAAGAGGTTTCTATCGAATACAAACAGACATTGCATCTACAAGAAAAATTTGTGTTGAAGAGTGCAGCTAGTGACTAAAAGGAGAATTTAATTGCTGAAAGAAAAGAAAAAAATTTGACTGGTGACCAATATTTGGATATGTATTACAAAATGGAAGATTGAATGATCACTACTGCCTTAATGCCGTTTCGCCTGATCTTACAATACTTAAAAACAGAAAAACAGTGCAAAAAAATCCAAAACTCTCATAAAGGTAGCAAAAAAAAAAAAATAAAAAAAAAATAAGAGAAAAATTAGCAGCTGAGATTAAAAGAGGGCTGAAGAAGTTAAAAAGGGATATTATCCTTGAATCGAAAAAACAACTTATATTATTTATTTGCGGGAACAGAAGGATAAAGTGCTTAGAAATGAACTATCAAAAAAAATGCTCAAGCAACTTATACAATATGTTGTTAGAATCATTCAGTTGTATTATCGAGGCTTAAAATAAAACTATTAATTTGATATATAAAGAAGCCATAAAAGGAAATGAAATAAACTACCAATATTATATTGTAACCAATAATCTATGAGGAGAAAGAACAATGTGACAATACCTAAAAAGTAAACACACCAAAAAATTCTTAATAACTCTTCTCGTAGCCTTTAGATAAAATAATATTTGTTAATTTTTTAGTATATTGAACAAAAGTAAAAGAAAACGGGAAAAATGAAACCCGCAAAAGCAAGGGGAAACACTTGGTCTAAACAAACCAATACTTTCTCGGAGATATCTTAAGAAAATCTAAATTGATTGTGTTATATAACTATAAATATGTCTACTAACATAAAAAACTCAACATTTTAGAACTAAGTACTTATTAATAACTTAATTACAAATGACAAAAAATATCTAAAATAATCTTGTTTTGTGAACCTTCTTCTTCAAATCTCTCTTATTAATATTATATAATCAAATCATATAAACCAAATTTCTTGAAGCTGGTTCATACTAACAATAACTTATCTGATTTAGCTGGAAGAAATCAGAGTGTAAAGAAATGGCGATGGCCTACTGGATGGCCCTTATCATTTTTACTCGAACAACAGCCTCCCTCTCCAACTTATTAGAATGACAAAAAGAAAATAACAATAACAACCGCTCTCTTCATATAAAAAAATACATTTATTATTAGATCCAGAGGAAAAAATTTAGCCGAGAAAGAACAAGAGAGAAATATCACAAGAGAATTTTGAAAAATATCGACCACTTGGTTAATACACCTGATATTAAGCCACGCTTCTTTGTTTACTCTTTAGAACCGCTATGCCATTACAACCTCCTTCAATACTCCACAACAAACTCAACTAAATTAAACAAGTCTTACTTCCCCTAACCTTAAGACACACCAATCAACATTCATACTATCACTGCACTAGATAAAACAAAAAATTCTGGCTAACCAATTCCATTCTGCATCCCACCGACCTATCTCGCCTTACAAGATTCCCTCCCCGAAACTTGTATATAACATTCAAAGTGAATTTTACTTAGCGACGCGTTCTATAACAAATAACCGTAATCACATTATTACCTTGTTCACTATTAACTTCTCACTCTTAAATTTCTACCACTTCCTCCGTATCACCATTCCCTCATCCATCGCAGCCCCACACTTACTATAATGATCCGATAAATCAACATATATTCCTAAACCCTCATGGATTTAAACATACAAAATACACAGTAACGTTCAACATCTCCTTCAACCAACACAAAATCAATCAATTACTTTTCACTTCGAATCCATCTCTACCAATACACCCAACTCTAGTAATAACTTATGTAATACGTATTGTGTTAAAGAAGGTATACTTTACACACAAATATTCTCCTTCCTCTCCAGAAAAGTACAATCACACTTCCTACCAATTCTCAATTTTAAATTCTCACGACACCGCCACAAAAAACTAACCAGTTATATGCCATCCAACTTTTATCCCACCTTCCTAATTTACTAACAACAAAAAACGACTATCAATCATGAGCTTCTACTCACCCCATCCAAAACATCATATCAGATTATTCCACAAAGAAAAATCGTTACATCGTCTTCAAAAGTTCCACTCAGAATGGGGACCATAACGTACACAACCACACAATACCTTGACTCTCAGAAACTTAGAAATACCATAATAGCAATTCTATAGGACTCACAACCAACACAAAGTCGTATCCATAGCTTAATCCCACCAAGTCAACTCATCAAAAAATTGCAAACTCCATTCTCTCCCCACTTCTACATTCAACATTCCCACTACAACAAGCCAACATAACACAAAAATAATTCACACCAACATACCACTACATATTACAACGTTTACCTTTACTACTTTGTATTTCCGATCACAAGCGAGCTAAGATACAAAATTTTACTCCTATCTAAGATACATCCAATACACCTCTTTTATCATCCATCTCTCAACATTTACTTCCAATCTGACCATCCAGTACCCATACGATTCATATAACTTCGCCGAAAATTAGAAGGCGCCGTTACGGCGATCCACCGACCATCTCCGAAGGCATGCATTAGCATTCCGAGCAAGAGATATGAGGTGGTAGTGGGCAGCCCAAACCCAAACTAACCCCGTCCTTAGTCGGGCTTCTACAAGACACGACAGAAACATATACGAATGTAGGGCAACATTCACATAGCCCCCACCACATTAGGGATATGAGTAAGTAGGAAGATGTACTTGTAAAGTGTAGTATCTTAGAAGTAAGAGGTGATATGTACTTTAAATAGTAATAGTATGCTAAAAAAAATAATATGAATGCGGATTAAAATGAGATTATGAGGTCAGTAATATTTTGACTAGAGGATAAGTGTGTGAAGGAAATATGGAACAGCAAAAGAGAAGCACGCACCATTAAAAAATGGAGGTAATTCATACGATTCGAGTATGCGTGATATCTACATCCGTGTAAATAAATATCCACTTACTATTACATATCTCTCCCTCTATAAAAAATATATATATACAATTATATAAAAAATAATAAAAATAATTATAATAAATTAATATAATATAATAAATACTATAATAAAAAATATATAATAAAATAAAGTAATAAAGAATATATACAATATATATATATTATATAAAAAAATAAAAATATAATATAATAATAAAAATAAATAATAAATAATATAATTATAATATATAGATATATAATATATATATATATCCAAAAGGAAAATACATTTCAAATACATTCGTCGTCGAACTCTGAGGAAAATTTGAAGGAAAGGATCACCGAGAGGAAAATCGTACGGAATTCACCCTGAGATCGGCACGGAGAGTTACATGGAGATAACTTCCAGGAACGGATCTCATTGATCCACCATGTATTAACTGAAAACTTTCATATTAACTTTTGAAAAATGAAGTTATTTAGTAAGGAATATTAATAACTTTAATCATTAAATTTTGTTTTTCGAACAGCTGCATTATTTATATATATCTTAATGTAATTAAATAGAAAGTATCGGTCGTACAATAAGGTATGCTTGCTGATTATTTAAAATAAAAGGTAAATATATTAATTAAATAGTAATGGAAATCTTTAATACCAATAATTACTCATGTTAAAAAGAATGACGCTTAATTACTATTTGTTCCGACAGATTAAGCCATATATAATCTCTAGTCTATCAAAGAATTGCCCCCCTCCAAAAAAAAAAAAATTCAAATAAAGATAAAGTGTTTTCTTTTTAATATTTATTAGTTATGCTTCGGTGATGTGGTACGCATATCTTCAATTCCCCATTCTAAAAAACTTATAAAAAAAGATAAAGTTAACAATTTATTTACTGTTGTCAAATTTTCACAATTTTCAATTTACTTGACTTTAATGATATATAGAGACGAAATAAATATGTGCAACAAACTTTTATGCAAATTATTTAATGATTGAAATCATTTATTGCATTAAAATTCCATTCACTTAATGAAAAATTTGTAATCAGTATTATTAGATTACTGATGTAGAACTATTCAAAATATTTATTTGCTTTAAAAAATTAGGGATGATATGCCAAAAAGTATTGGTATTGAGCTCAATTTTTCCGGGTATTAGCGTAATGGCTCACAAAGAAAAGTAATTGGCATTTAATAGCATTCAGGTATTGGTATATATCAAAAATGTGTCAATACTCTCATCAGATTATTAAGAAAAGTTAAAATAAAAGGAGGAAAAATATTAATAACAATAATATGTTAAAGATATCATGAAAAAACTTCCAATCAGAAAAAGTTTATGAACACATAATAAAAATAAACATGGTCCTTTTCATTCCTCAGGTAGAAATTCAAGAATCAACGAAAATTAATAGAATTTAATATGTATTTGCTTGAAATTCCAGTATTAGGTATTAGGCAGTAGATCAATGAGAGATTGGTATTGGCCAAAGATCAGTTCTGCATCACTCAATACTTAAATATTTACAAATTTTTAGCTAATAAAATTTAAAATGGAAGAGGGTATTATATAATATTTCTTTTGTTCACTTTTAGACATTGTAATATAAAAATGATAATATAAATTAATTATTTTATATTCTATGCCAGTAATTATTTATTTTGCTTATAAACAATTTACTAAAATTTCTTATGAAAAAAACTAAAAATTACAAATAGGGTAATATGTTTTTCTTGCAAAGTATATTAATAATATGGCAAAGTACAAAACTTCATTACCACTACATAATATCTAATAATAGAATAAATGTTAAGGGGTTTAAAAAAAAATATTGAGGTTATTTTTATATTAACATTTGCCATTATTAGTTTAAAAAATAACTGACGAAGTAAAAAAACAATAATTAACTATTGCATTATAGTTTTCATAAGAATTTGAAATTGTTTCAGCTAATAATAATTCGGTGTTCAAGGGATATTAAAAAATATAAAATATATTATTAGTTTAATCATAAAAAAAATCTATATCTTAATGATACTTAAGCAAAATAGAACAAAGGAATTTGATTGAAAACATTTATTTTATTAAATAACCCTTTCCTGAAGAAGGGAAACCAGTTAACTTGGTTGAAAATATTTATATCAAGTTGATAGAAATTTTTATTTTCTGTTCAGAGAAAGAAAAGTATGTGATGTCATACACAAAGTAGATTCAAAGTTAGGTAAAAAAAAACATATTAACTGAACTTATAAATTCGAATTTTTAATCACCAGTATTCGATTATAAATCGAGAATTAAAAACTAGTGTCATATACATGAACACTCTCAAATACATATGATATATGAATTATCAAAGTCTATCATAAAGAATTACTGAAAACTCTAAATTTAAATAAAAAATAATGATGAGATTATACAATAAATGACAAAAAGTAACTTCTTGACAATGGCTCTCAATAAAACACAAAGTAACCTTACTCAAACATCCAGGTAACTACACATGGAGCAAGACCCACTTAGCCAACAGTAACTTAGCATATACCAAGTAAGAATTGCCAGAACACAGTAACTAGTATCAACATACTTTAAATAACAAGTATATAATGATGCAAGACTCACATATAAGTGTGACTTTCGGTAAGTTATTTGTGCTGGATATAGTAAACTTATAGAAGAAGTTATATATATATTAATAGATATTAAAAATAAATATATATACATTATCAAATATAATATATAAAAAACATAATAATAATATAGATAAATATAATTATAGAAATAAAATAAATATAATATATAATAAAAAATATATATAAATATAAAAATATATATATAATATAAAATAATATACTAATAATAATATAATATAATAATATATATATAATATAAATATATATAAATATAAAAAATAAATATATAATAAAATAAATTAATATAAATATAATATTAATAAAAAATAACAATAAAATATATAATAATATAAATAATATAATAATAATAATATATTAATATAGTCTATAAATAATATATAAAAAATAAAATATAATAATAAATAAAAGAAAAAAAACTACCCGATATCACGAATACACAACCACTACACCCCATAAGACACCCCATCTCAGCAATACATAATATAATCCTATTACCTAAATCACCCCCATCACACAATGTTTACTCGCCTCTCGATCACTAAACCCCCCACCCACCCCCCTCACACCCACCCAATCACCCATTTTATATCCCCTATAACCACATACATACATACACAATCCTATTTAGTGGCATACTCACATAAACCCACATGCATACACATATAATCATACACACATAAAAGCACTCACCCACAGGCAGCAGCACAAACCTCAGCGAGGAGGTACTCACTTAACGTCAAGACCCGACAGGACGAAGCCAAGCCCAAGCGAGAGAATAGCAGACTCCCACCATTCATTTCAACTCCGACAGTTGCGAAACTCTGGGACCCTCCGACTCTCTGATATGGGCGAGTGCATACCTCACACACTGAACTAATACGAGGACTGCTACTTTTCATATCAAAATAAACTCCATTTATTCTTACATACATACATGTAAACCTTAGATTCTATTCAAAAGAATTTCATCAACACCTTATATCACTAACACCATCCACAGAACATAACTCTTAATCCTGTCATAATCATGCTTCAAATACATAAAACCTAATTACAGTTTCATTTTCTCCCTCATTCTCTCACTCATTTGTTTAAAGCACAAATTTAATCCGAATATCCTTCACCACTTCTAAATACACATAGTTATTCAAAAAATCATTCCTTAAGTAGTTCGAAACACTCTTTCAACGAAATTATCTGCATAAGCCTTCACCATAACACTCAATAAACTACTCATCCAACAAATACCCTAAAACTTAATACTACACTTACTGAATAAACAAAAGAAACAAACACCCCGCAACACCACCCCCAAACACCTCAATAATACACATCACTCACACAGTGGCGATTTAACATAACGCTTAGGCGAGGGGCCAGGGGCCCATTGCCCCCCCCAGCCATCCCGAACACATTATACTTCGCACACTCCAAACCACCAATACTTAACGCATCATATCCGATTCATAATAATAAAGTGCAGAGGTTAACAATTGAACTAAATTCCAATATATTAATCGTCGAAACTTTAATCAACAAAACCTCTTCCCTTAGCATTAAAACCCACAAACTATGAAAGCCATCAAAGAAAAAATGCAAACATCCTCATAACAACCAACACATTCCTCTCCTTCCACACCCAACAGACTTACCTATCGCAACATTCATATTTTATCCAAGACTCTTCTTAGCCGTAAAATCAGCAATTAGGACAGAGGCAGTTTTTTAAATACAACAAAGAAACTATATTATAATTCCTCTAAACTATTTGTCACTACGAGAAGCATCGACTAACTGTACCTATACTAGACGATCACTCTGAGAAATGTAAACATATATTCACAAGGAACGGAAGATCCGAAACAGCCACAAATTGACAACGCACTCAATCACGTAAAACACAAGGGGATTAATGGGAACCAACATTCGCAAATTGCGCAAGCACAGACAGACTCGCTCCACCAAACAAAAACACACAGCGAATAGACGCGACAATAGCTATCTCATAGTCCGCAAGCTCACATTCCCCCGCGGCAATACTTACAACAACTCTTCTGCTCATGCAAATACATCGCAAATCTATTTAAAATCCCATGGTCCTACTGCTACCAGTAGAACAGAAGCTTGTCAACACTTAAAGACTCTCCAAAACCTAACCCTTGACGAACACAATTACATAATTGGGAAGAGAGAGGAATGAGAAAATGGCGTTGATCCCATATCTACATTACAAACAATTGCACCAATAATATGACAACTCAAAAAACATGAAAGTAAGATATAAATAATATCCCCGAAACTATTAGCTCACTCTCATTTCACGGCGACTTAAAAACACTCTTCCTCACAACTTCCAAAGTAAGGTGCCAGACTCTTTTAGCAGCTACAAATTTCAGAACACTCATCCACATCTATCTTCTTTAGACCAATACTATTAAATATCATTCGGTCTCATCCCCCACTCACTACATATACCACATCATACCTACACCCATCATCACCTATATATTATTATATATATATATATATATATTATATATATATATAGTACTACCTACTTATACCCTTATATAAGCACACTACCTACATCCACACTATCTACCCACCTCTAACCACCACCGAAATCACCCTCTCATATAAACTAATTAAACAAGACACCAAGGATTTAATTGTTCAAGACACCTTCCTACCAAATATAGGCACATATATGGACTCACGACACAACCTGTTCCCCCCTAACAACTTAAAAACTTCACTTAACCAACCCATCATTATCACATCTACTCAATCTCATACAACCACCATATACTAAAATCACCAAATACTATAACTACCAAAACATATTCAACACAAATACCCTAATCATACTACTTTAAAAAATAAAATATCCTAAAAATACAATTTCTTTTAAGTTATAAAACTCTTTAATAAACTAAAACATAAATATAAAAAACTCAATCAAATAAATACCAAAATAACCTATATACCGTTCAACCCACCTATCACTACATATAATACCCCACAGCTACCCACCTCAACCCTCATCTCCACCCTAAAAAATCATCACTAATATTAACTAAATTACATACACTACTTCACCATACACCAACGCCGAAACCATCACCCATAACCTTACCACTATCATCCAGCCATATCTCACACACACCGTAACATTAATAAACATAATAACTATAATTATAAAACAGACCAACTACTACTATAACACCCCCCACCCAAAAAATAACGCTATATCCAATAAAAGTATATACAATAATAATGATACAACCCACCAAAACCCCTTAAACCAACATTCATAATCCCACCATAAATTCTACCACTACCTCCTCATACCACTCACTACACCTAACCCATACACTAAACTCGTTATCACCATACACCCACTCAATACTCACACTCCCCACAACTAACATCAACCCAATATAATATCAAAATAACATACCAAACTATACCTACTCTCCAATCTACAATATATTACTACTATACTATATATAACACTCAGAAAAGCACCAGCAACTACTACCATACAGCACTCACATAAACCGCAACACCATATACCCTAAATTACACCACATAACAGTACATATAAACAACACCCCACCACAATAATATATACAAATATACATACTCACCACAATATACACAGCTAGATCAAATAATATAATATATCACACTAACATATCAACATCATATACATAACCCATACAAAATAATATACACATAGCAGCAAACAATATATATTATAACAAATATAAATATCAAAAAATTAATATAAATATCTACTATCACTATCATTACTTAATTCAATATATCAATTTTCAGTACTTTATTAACAGAAAATTAGTTTAATATTATAATAAAAGTATGCCGTAGTGCGTTGGTGCGGTGCGCTTGGGATATAGTTGAAGACTATTCAACTATATATTAAAATTTCAATTAACTAATAATTATTTTACTATAGCATTGATTTTTCTTTCCCTCCCAACCAGGATTTAATCCATAAACGTATATTTTACGATAAGGTTATAAAAATATAATGTCTCACGTATTAATTATAATATTATTTAATAAGTACCTACCAATATTAAAAATGTTCATTGAAGTGACTGTTTTTGTATCAGAGATACAGACTCAAAATACAACTATTATTACTAAATTAGTATGATTAAACGATATATCACCACCATTCGCGGAAAAGTAAATGTGATAGAAGGGGTTTTCCAGCACTTGCTAACTAGATGGAAGGAAGAATTTTTGGAAAAAATTAATACTTCATAAATGACTCGAACGTAGTCTTAGGAAAACGACAGACCCCACGATTTTGGCATTTTAGTATTTCCCATTTTCTTCTCCAATTTTTCATATTATATGTATGATAAATTATGATTTAATCCAAAATTTAGCCAAAAAAGAAGATGATTTCGAAAATATTGTTGCTCCGCCAACCCAGATGTACAAATGGAAATAAATTCAAATGTTTTAAATTATACATTATTAAAAATCAATAAAATAATTATTCACTATTTCCATGTTTGAGTATGTGGGTTTTTAATCAAAATGCGATCCTTCTCTCATCGTCTTCTTTCATAAAATTATTCCAATAAAATCATCAGTAGATTCAAAGATTGGAGACTCATCTCTCAATTAAATATGCAGGCTTCCCTTCTTCTTTCCAATCTCTCTCTCTTTCTGTCCCTCTATAATTTCGGCCTCCCCTCTGAGGTATCCCACTGAGTCCATCAACCCACGATTTAGGCGAAAACGCTCGAAATCAAAATATAATATAAATAAGAATATAAGATAATAAGTAAAATAGTCAAAATGGCTGGTAAAATATAATATAATTATATAAAATAATAAAAAAAATACTATAATATAACTAATATAAAAAAAATATAAAAAATAAATAAAAATATATAAAAAAAAAAAAATAAATAAAGTAATAAAAAAAAAATTAGTAAAATAAATGAAATATATAATATAAAAGAATAATTATTTATATTAGAAGAAATAAATATAAATATTATTAAAATAATTATAAATATAAATAATATATATAAAAAATAATAGAACAAAAATATTATATAAATATATATAATAAATGAATATAATATATATTATATATAAAAAATAGATATATAAAAACTAAAAAACATAGTACAAACTATATATATAAATAAACATATACTAATATAACCGAACAACAACATATGAAAGACGTAAAAAAATACCTAGTAACATCTACCTAATACAACACTACTCAAAATCACAAACACTAACCACAACAACATATAAATCAAATCCAATACAATAACATAAATAGAAACTAACAAGAATATAGATAGGTAAAAAATACTAATAGATCGAGATGGGCACTGGTTAATAAAACTCATTATTAGGCTTCACCATGAAAACCAAAGTTGTTTTTAAAAGCCATGGTTGAATAAACTCACAATAAAAAAACCAATGGGTTCTAACAACCATATTAATGATACTGTAAAAAAAAACCACCAATGTCAATAAAGAATATTAAAAAAAAAACAGTACCCAAAATAATTATATATATAAGTGGTCTTTCGATTATAGCATGTTAAATCACTGGTTTCTCCTCAAATTTTTTTCAAAATACGACGAAGATCAAACAACATGCATAAGAGGACAATAACACAATAACCAAATATTTTACTGCTGATAATTATAAATATTAATGTATTTAAATAAATTATAAATATACCCAAAACCAAAAAAAAAAAACACGCTCTCAACTACTAGAAGCAAGTAACTAGAAAACATTCAAAATCAACAAACTTACTAGATATACAGATAAATTAACCCTACCTATACACTACCTATAAAAAGTAAACTATAATATCATATAAAAGCACCCTAAAAAAAATAAATAATAAAATTAAATATATATAATATAAAAAATAAATAATATTACTAACACAAAATAATAAATATATAATAAATAAAAAAGTATAAAATAATAATAAATTAATGAATATATAAAAATAAATTAATGATAATAAAAATCTAACAATAAATATTAATCATATATAGTAATATAATATAATATATATATATAGAAAAAAATAGATAAAAAAATTATAAATAAAATATAAGAATAATATTAAATAATAAAATAGCATATTAAAAAAACCAACCCACTCAACCTCACCACCCTACCTAATCACTAGCACCCCCCAATAATACCCCAAACTACAATCAAACTCAACCCCCCTAAGACCCCCGATACACCCCATATAACCGATTATACATAACCATAATTATCATCTAAAACTAACAACTGAAATACACTATAATAATAACTAAGTAAAGATAAACTAGCACACCAACCCCACCCGCCATAAACCAAAACATATCATGCAAAACTACTAAATACCTACTTCCTAAACTCATTAATATCAAACCCTATTAATCATATAACACACCACACTAACACTACATATTAACCATACATCACCACACACCACAACAGCAACACACACATACATACACACATACACACCATATAATAATATATAACCTCTAACTCAATATACTACAACCCCCACACCCACTACCAGCTCAATCAGATCCCCACGATAACACGTGAAATACATACTTATACTAAACCCATAACTAACCATAAACTTATATAAGTACTAACATAAATACCATACACTCACCTACACATGATACACTAACCCAACAATAATGCTAAACAAGTAATTAAGAACACTTTCTATAGAAGAATTGATTTTGTGATTGAATACTTGTTTTAAATAACCTCAATATTTGATGAAATTTTTTTAATGTTGTAAAAACATGACTATAACTTGTATGCGCCAGCTTTTGGGGCAAATTCATAATTCTCATAACCGAATCGACTGCCACACTTTTCAAAAGATTATACACCTAAACATAACTAATTGTCGTGCATTGCTGTGCCACAGCATTAAACCAAGCAAGACAGGCACAATTGACTTGCTAACTAATAGTGATCAACCGTCCCCTTATATGATTCGCAATCAGGAGTTGTTGAAAATGGGAAGTCTGAAAAAAATGCCTTAATACACAACCAACCAACTCAAAAACACAGACAAGAATTTACGCAAAAGTAAAAACTCAAGGATGAATCATCCACCGGAGCCAGTTAAACATGAACTCACTTTATATTACATTATGGGCTATAATATCATAACCACTCATAGAGTATTCGAAAACAAACAAGTAGGGAAATTTTATGGAGACAAATGAGCTCATCCTAGAAATATTGCTCGCACCCACTTTCCTACTAAATTTAAAGAGCAAAATCTCTCACTCAAAACCGAGCCACGATTCACCCCACCTAATTTAGAACCAGTGCCTACCTCGCTCTCCGCCGTCCGCCACCGCTCGCACTCACCCTTCAATCATTCCCGGTCTCACAGCGAATATTCTAAAAAAAAAAAAAAAAACACTCTCAATGATAGAAGGTTAATACATAATACACTAGTAAAGCAATATTGCTGCGACAAAAACTTCATTCAATGCTATGTTGATGAAAGGAATTTTATCAACAACTTATCGGGTGACTCTCGTACCGACCAAACACAACATAATAGAATAGTAGAGTAAAGGAACAAACAGCTAAAACACGCGCGAGATTAAAATTCATTTATAATAGATATCACATAAAAACAAAAACCCTTTCTTAATCAACTCTAAAATTCAGTTGAGTCCGAAACACTTTATTATAAATCTCTTCTCTACTCACCTATTGACAAAGCTCGACACAAGCTTTGCTCACGCACAAACAAATGCATGATACAATCAATGACAAAATAAGAGCTGAAACGCTACCAAAAGACAAAAAGCTTATAAAAAGATGATACAGCACAAGATTTAAGTAAACAACACTATACATGAACATATAACACATAATCATACAAACAATAACCACACACGCTATGATACTACATAATATATAATAATGAAAACTGAAAATATAATAATACTATAATATTAAATAATAAATAATAAAATAACATAAAAAATAAAAGAATAAAACACAACCCAATATATATATAAAAACAGATAAATAAATAAAAATAACAAATTATAAAAACATAAACTCTACAAAAACTTTATACATAAAACCACAGTAATAACAAAAATAACTATAATAAATACAGACATATAATTAAAAAATCAACAAATAATAATAACTCAGAGTGATAGATAATATGCCGAGTGCCTAGCAGACGATAACATGGATAGTCCCTTGAATAATAATAAATACACTGATAACAATTGAACTAGCGGCAACATTAGGAATGAATATCACACAGATGCCGGAGAAATCAAGAGCATAAACAATACTTAGACATATAGAAAAAAGGGATAATAAAAAATATAAAAATAACAATAAAATAAGTCACAAAAATACAATAGATAACATAACCCATAATCAACTAAAATAACTACAACCATAATCTCAACACAATAAATAACACTAGATATTCACCTTCCAACACAATAATATATTCATAAATATATAAACACCCCTAAAAAACGTAATCAACTAAATCACTCATAAATCCTCATATAAAAATATCTAAAAACATCATATAACATGCACCAATACCTAAATATATGTAGTATACCAAAACACCACTACAATAATAATTAGTATATATATATAGATAAAACGATACCGGATAAAATAACTCGACCAAATAACTACCTCCTCAAAAACAAATTAATAACATAACAAACGTAAATAATACTTATAAAAAAGCAAATAGCTAGAAATAATACTCAATACTACTCATACTCAAATATAAACGTATTCCTACACAGCAGACAAATCCTCATAATTATAAATACAATTAAAAAACACTTATTTCTCAAAACCAAAGTAATAATTCACCAGTGTTTATTACTTAAACATAATTATATAACATATTTACGTGATTTAATATACCTCCTATAACACAGATAAAATAAGTATATTCACCTCGAATGTTCCTCACTCACAAATGATAACAAATATAATCATTAAAAATACAAACCTATATAATAAAACATCAAACTTAAATAATACAATAATCATAAAAATAACTCACATAAAATATATAATAAACAAACCCAATACATACTACAACCTACACAACCCGTATCACTATGAAATACTAATAAATAAAAACCTTATATACGAACCTGCAATACAACACATATATACATACCAGGCTTATGACACCCATAACCAATAAATAATATAAAATATCACACACACATAAAGCTAAATTTATAAGAAGATAATATAAATAATATAAAAACAACTTATAAATAACATAATAAGTAAATATATATATATTTCAAACAAAAATAAAATCACAAAAAAATAAACACCACTATAATTACATATTCCCGCATCATTCACCCAAATGACAACTAATAAAAAGTACAAATATATAAATAAATCAATGGACCATAGTATTAATATATATACAAATCACTAAAGTATATATATAATAATACATATAATATATTAACACCAAAAAATAATAATAAATAAAAAGAATAATACTAATAATATAGCAATCATAATATAAATAATAATACTAATATAAATAATAAAGATACAAAATATAATAAATATTATATAATAATATAACGTAATAAACATAAAAATAACATTACAAAAAATCATAAATATATCAAAATATAATAAAATAACGATAAAAAATATTATAATATATATATTAAATAAAACACCTAAATAACATACTAAATATAATAAAATATATAAAAAAATATATCACAAAAACGAAAAAATAATAAAAAAAAAACAACTACTACAACAACAAAAAATAAAAAAATAATATAATATAAATAAAAAAAATAAAATATATATTAAATAAAAGAAAAATAGTACAGACAGGAATAAGTCCAACGACAACGGCAAGGATACACGAGGTAAAATCAGCAAAATAAATCGCTAAAGATTTACGATAACCACTAGGTAGAATAACTATAACATTAGAAAAGATTAACCTCCCCTTGAAAATCAGAGGGCAAAATAAAAATAACTAATAAACTAATAAACTACCATGAAAAACTCAAAAACATGAACAATCTACTATTATCATAATAATACACATGCCACAGATATTAAGATACTTATAATATATAAAAAAACAAAACATAATTAAATAATAAAAAACATATTTAAAAACTAAAAAGCTAACAACTCACCTAAATAACCCATATATACTAACAACCTTATTATAAATCAGAATAAAAGAAAAAAATAACGTACAATAAAATAAAAAAAACAATAAATTAAATAAATATACTAGTAATCAGAGGCGATAGCTAGATGTCTTACATGGGATTAGGACCAAAAGACCCCAATTAATCCCCTATAGCTCACACTCAGCTACCTATATAATATATACATATATATATAATTATAAATATATATATATATATATACTACAGTCCATAACACTATACTTTAATAAGTAAGATTTGCCTGCGTAATGAAAAAAGTTTGAAAATTAGTGGAAAGGTATGTTCCAACAAGAGGATCGGTACAACATGAAACTCTCAATTAACTGAGCAGAAGAAAGGCAAACTTTGATCTTTAAGTGATATTAAAGGAAGAAAATTTCCTCAGATTTTTAGCTTGAAAGTAATTTTGGAGTTCGAAGGAGAACATCGTCATTACTTCGCCTTTACAATCATTTTACATGGCAAAGTTTTAATATATCTATTATAATTAATAGAGTTAATCACTGGATAGTAACAATTAAAATAATAATAATAATAATAATAATAATAATAATAATAATAATAATAATAATAATAATAATAATAATAATAATAATAATAATAATAATAATAATAATAATAATAATAATAATAATAATAATAATAATAATAATAATAATAATAATAATAATTAATAATAATAATAATAATAATAATTAATAATAATAATAATAATAAATAATAATAATAATAATAATAATAATAATAATAATAATAATAATAATAATAATTAAAGGAAAACCAGAAAAAGAAAAATAACAAGTATAAGAACAAGAAAAAGAAGGAAAATCCACCAGTGTGTGGAGAGGGGGGGGGAGCTATCTCCAGAATCATATTAAAAGGGTAGATGAACAAATGTATACGAGTTGGAAGTAATCAAGTGACTAGAGGTAGGGAAAATAGTTGAAAAAAAGTGTTCAAAATTTTACCAGTGAAATACATATAGAATGAAGAGAAGCCAAAAGGAATGGTGAATTACCCACGCACCCTATTCGGCATGTGGGAGATTAGGTCGATCTGGAACATTCCACTACCTCAGGCATTAATCACAGGCTTCCTCCCTACAGAGAATTGTCTTTAAATTTGTCCAGTAGCCATTCCTTTTTTCGCACACCACAGGCTCTATTATTTAATAACACACTCCTTTACAACCTTTTTTCTTTTTCTTTTTTATAGAAATGACACATATAAATTTGGCATCTCAGAATTCAAGAGGAGGGACTCCCAAGAATAGCTCATCATCCACCCCTCCCCCAAAATCATCTAGGAGATGACAGCCTCAAGTGGTGGGGTTGGTGTACGGTTAACATAAGGAAGGGAATCCGTAGGAATAGTTTCAATTTTAAAAAGGAAAAGAGTTTTCATTGTTTCTGGCAATAGGTTTTACATGAGGCAGAAATGAAATAAGAGCCTTCACTTTCTGAGATTTGAAGAAGACGATAATTCCTAAAGGCAGGGTCCGGTCCCTGGTGAACGTTGAAGTCATCATGAATGAAGATTTCTCAAAAACTGGAAGAATATGAAATGTTTTCTATTTTTGTTATGAAGTTAATGAATTTATAATAGTCAGTAGAAGTAGGAGATAAATAAAAAGAACAGATGATTATTTTTGTCGTACATTGTCAAGAAAGCCGTAGCAATAACGTAGAAAATTTAAAAAGACTCCACATTAGTAACTCAACAAAAGAGAACGGCAATGCACATATATGATGAACAAGTTCATATTTGAATGAAATGTGTATGTTGAGAAAGTAATAGGAATCAGATGAATACATTTACTATTCGGGGTGTTTATAAACCTGAGTCTGGAATGAGAAATAGAAGCGAGGTCTAGACGGAGAAAGGTCGTTCTTAATAAATTGTAAAGAAATTTAACAACGAATATTTCTGCGATTAATGAAGGAAAGGATCGTGCACTAGAACAAATCGGCAATTTATTAGTGGTACTAACCTCACCTCTTAAGGGCGATAATTCCCAAGTGAAGGTTAGAAGAGCTGATGATTAGTTAATGGGGAGTATGTTCTTAAGCATCCACCCATGACCTTTCCAAATTTATGTGTAGTAATCATTTTTATAAACTTGATAAAAAGAACGAGTGTGTTATGTGCAAAAAATAGTTTGCATGGTGAGTGATGAATGAAAAACGTG
>JABUQX010033586.1:27500-71114 GCA_015478945.1 Trachelipus rathkii
CTGCAAACACGGTAACATTTTAGTCATAAGCTTCAACTTTAATGCTTACCAGAGAACCAGGTTTGATGATTACCCAACTGACCCTAGAGAAATACTTTTCCTCATTGAACTAGAAAATCTAAGTGTTTTAAAATACAAAGAATCAACCATTACCAACCTAACCAGACCCCCTCAGTGCCAGACCTAACACTTAAATGACTATCACAATTTCTGAAACTAAACATAACGTCAAAATATGACGGATATAAACATACCATTTGACCACATTCCCATAGTAATCTCATACAAAATATCTCAACCAAAACACCCAATTAAACCATCACACACACAAATTATAAAAAGCAAATTGGACAATTTCACACAATTACACTGAAACCCAGTTAATATAATTGGGAAAAAATAAGAAGCAATCTCTCTCTACATCCATCAAAATTATCACCAAAGTAACAAAAAATATCTAATCTACACGTATGTAAGGAATACAGGAAAATCTACAACCTCTCTTACTCCAGAAAACTGCTTATTAATCAAACAAAGAAACACTAAAAGACAACGCCGATCCATACAACAAAACTAAAATAAAAAAGCCCATACACTTTTAGCAAGCACCAAGAGTCAGAGAATAAAATAAGAATAAAAAAATATAAAATGAAAATAAAATAAAGAAGAATAAGGAATAATAAGAAATTAATAGTAATAAGAGAACGATAGATTAATAATAAAGAAAATAATGATAATAGAATAAAGAAGAAAATAATAAATAATAATAAAATCACATTGGATTATTAAATGCTCTATAATAATAACAAATCCCTCAAATCTACTTTGCGAGAAATTACACGCAACGAACACAACAGATAGCACTAAAAAATTTCATCTTCGTAATTTAACCATTAATAATGAAGCGATAGTATATAAAAAGTATAATGAATTAGGGCAAATATAACTCATTCCACGTCAAATCCTCATATTCTCCACCATTCTAACAGCCCCAATAAATTTAATGCTGCCATCCTCATCCACCAATTCGAGTAAATTCTTTCCATAACCCCATCCAGAGATCTACATTAAATTATGAGAACTACACCAAAATGAGAATCAAAACACAATACGCCTGGTCTTAACTGAATTTGTGAACACACACCAGTCATAATCTAAAATAATCATGAAAAATATTCAAGTGTGTTCAGATTTGATGAAAACATATTCTTAAGTTTTTAAAGTTCTAAATCATAATATTTTATGACTTAGGACTGAATACACTCAAGTAATTTATCCCCCTTACAAACGCATTCCCATTCTAATCGAGTCCAATAATACCAAAATATTCATACTTCCGTTTTGCATTTCTTCCAATAATTCAGTTAAAGCCTATCATCCACATCATTATTAACCAACCAATATATTATTCCACTATATACAACAGAATCTTGCCATAAATACTTTCCATTACTAATTATAGACTATGCAAGACTAAATAAATCAACCTGATATTAAATAAATCCATAAATAAGCTTAAATACTGAACAATATATAGTATACCTATCACTGTCATCTTCACTCATATAGTTTTCTACACGGAATTCATTTCTTTTGTAATTACAAAATAATAAAGATTTGATCACTTGTAGTACCAGCACTACTTAATCTATTGCTATTGCATACTGTTGGAAAAGTTAAAGAAACAAGATTAGAAATGGTCGCGATTTTTAAGATATCTCCGATATTAGAGGCCTTAAATATCACTAGTACACGCACAACCAATAAAATATACACTCCAGCAATATACCTTCCATAACAACACTCATAAAGAGAAACATAATATTCTCTCTACAATGACATATATTGCTATAAAGAAAGTTACATGGAATAACAATCTATTTACTCCTTACACCTATCAAACATTAAAGTAACTTAATATAATCCACTAAGGATAAATATTTTGGTATAATCTCCTAATGAAAGAAATGTCTCAGTAATATTTAAATAGCACACTAATATTCCTCCAAATCTCCAACACCCTTGAACTAATAAATGTCTCTCTCTAGAACAGAGATGAATAAACACTTTATAATTTACAACAAACTAATTCGCCAAATATTCAAATCAAATCACACATCAGACTTCCGAGTTATTTGAATCATATTTAATATATCACCAGTAATGTTACAATCTTATTATAACACATGCACAGTATTACCAATTTCACTTCAACTATTACTACATTCACATAATCACTCATTACCTATACTAATCACACTCACTTCTTACTAAAAAACCAATCAAATATCCCAAGAATCATACCGCTGATTTCCTCTATACTACACCAATCAAGCCCCACCACATAAAAATAAAATTGTACATGTTTTGTCAACATTTCACTAATCTACACCGCCATTCTCAATAAACTAGAGTA
Source organism: Trachelipus rathkii (assembly GCA_015478945.1). NCBI lineage: Eukaryota > Metazoa > Arthropoda > Malacostraca > Isopoda > Trachelipodidae > Trachelipus > Trachelipus rathkii. The sequence goes on from JABUQX010033586.1 coordinate 29,917, forward strand.
TATAGATCTGTGAGTTCAATGTACTTATTCGTATAGATAGTAATTCACACACATCTATCTCTACACCATCTAGAAGTTACCATTCTCTGCTATCAGTTTTACATTACGCAACATACCCACCTATCTGCATTCGAGTTTATTACTTCTACTCTACATAAAATTATAATAGAAGCAAATTACACAACTTATTACACATATTTATATACTATTCGTACGATTAATATACAAGAACAATGCGTAATACACTTTATCAGCTTTTCATACCGTTACCACAATACCCTTCATCCTCCCTCTCACGAAACGGTATTATCTTACACCGATCTATTCTAGATATAATATCTACCACTTAAACTGTATAAATCCATACTATATGTAATATCTTTATATTTCCACTCCTATATGATTTCAAATATACCATAGAGAAGATGACATTTCATTATTCAGGATATTAAATATCATTTACCATAACATAATAGCTTTGTATAGTAAATCGAACAATAGAAAAAATCATTCACCACCAGCATATGATTTTTTATATATCCTCTATATACCAATGTATATTATAATCTAACCTCTTCAATTGTACATGCTTGGACGACTTACAGCACGGATACAACAAATAAATACTTAACATTCCATACATTTGAGCAATTAAGGTCCACACACTACTGCACTTACGATCTGATACACACAAAATAATGCATATAACCTTTTAATATCCACACATTTGGACACTAATCCCTTCAACCATTCAGCCGAAATGTCATTTATGCACACATAATTATAAACCATATAGAGAGGCGCATCTTACAATACTATCCTTATTGTCTATAGTATAACATATACTCTCAATCAGGTAAACTTCAATCTGATAACACCTAACTACTTCCTTTCGTATCAAACCAAATCCTCTCCATTACAAGCCCCCTACTATTATTTATCTTAATTTTAAACATGAACAACCATAACAGAAATAAACAGAAAATTTGTCGAATCATTTTATCAACCATATCAATTAACATAAACCGTAAACCTGATTTTCACACACATCCCCACAACTACTATACTACAACAATATCTCTACTGTTAAGCACAGAAATAATATACAACAACCATTACCTTATTTCACCTACGATTAGGATCATTTATTCTCAAACATCAAATAATTTCATTTTTCACCCAAACACATTTCATTACAGTCATTATAAGGTAAATAATTCTCTTAAAAGAACTAATATTTTACTTACTAACATACTTGTATGTAAAGAAAATATCTTATTTCGGTCTATATATTAATTTCTCGCACTTCACTGATTTTAATATCACACATAATAAAATTAATTATATTATATAATACTATATAATAATAATATAATTAATAATTATATATAATATTATAATTAAATAATAATAAAATTACTAATCTCTACTATTAATTTAAATAAATATTAATAATAATAATAAATAATAATAATTATATATAATAATTTAATATAAATATAATATATTAGTTATATATAATCAATATATAATATAATTATATAATAAAATTAGATATATAATTATATATATAATTAATATATTCTAATTATTAAAATAAATTATAAAATATAATGGAATTAATCAGTGAGAGAGCTAGGCTACGTCCGAAACATTATTAATATATAGGTGTTAATTGCCATTCATAGTAAACTATATCACATACTAAAATTCAATCTATTATTTAATGATTAAAGAAATATTCAAATATATATCATAATTAAATATAATATAATAATATAAAATTATAACATAATATATATTAATATAATATAAATAAATTTAAATAATTATATAGAAATAAAGAATATTAATATATAATAATATAAAATATATATTAATATTAATAATATATATATATATTATTAAAATATATAAATAATATATAATAATATTAAATTAACACATAATATAATTAAATACTATAATAATAATATAAAAGTAATTAATAAAGTTAAGATATTTATTAATATAATGAATAAATATCTCACATATATTATAATATATTATAAAGTATAAATATAGGTATATTAAGAATATATTATCTCGACCTCCAACCTACTCATAATAATTAAATATACTATCGAATATTAAATGTAAATTCGATAATCACACATCACAATTATTTATTAATAATAAATTAATTAGAGAATCAAATAATAGCCATCTAAATGTTTTTTAATAATTTGAAAACTTTGTTAAAATATAATTCAAAGCATAGCATTTCTGATCACCTCTTATAAATATTAAAAATAAAAAAAAATAAGATTATTATCAAATACTTTTGTAAACTAATTATAATCATCTATATAGATATTACATTATATATGCTTATAAATATATTATATAGTAAATATAATATATAATTTATTAAAATCTAAAACTAAAAACTATATACATAAATTGAATAAAATACATATTAAATTACTTTACATATAATGTAAAAATTAATTAATTGATATAATAAATTATTAATGCAATAACTGAAATTTGTTTAAATTAAATAAAATTAAAATGAAATATAAACAGAGCAAGCAAACGACCAAAGTACGTTTTTCAATACTTAAAAAAATTATAATTTTACGAAAGAAATTTAGGAGTTATTAAAAAAAAATTGGAGTCGAGAAAGGGATATGAAAAAGTCAATATATTTAAACTTGACCTGAAGAGGAGATTCGGATAACGTGAGTACAAGAGCCAAGCATATAATTAAATAATAAATGTATATATATCAATAAAATAAATTAATTCTAAAGAAATATAATTATATAATATTACAATTATATTAGAATAGGGACTGAGTGTTTAATGATGACCAATAATGAAAATTAAGTAGAATAAAAATTATTAGGAATCATGAAAAATTAATAATCATATTAACATGCAATTATATTACAGTTGGAATAGGATTACTAAATCATGAGATATACTTAATTATGATTATATATTAATGAATGTAAATATTAATAAATATAAATATATTAAAAATGAGACGCTTTATATACTATGAGATTATTAATGGCTTTGCAACAATACAATATTATAGATTATAATTATAAAGGAAAGGCTTTATAAGTGTCTATGATGCTTAAATTAGAAATTAATATGGACTATAGTTTCAGTCAACATCTAAATAGTTTTAAATTGAATAAAATGAAGATATTGATGTGAATTTGAAAAATATATGAATTTGAAGAGAGATAATAAATAAAAATAGAAGTATGAAATAGAAAAATTGTATATTTAGTAATTAATAGTAATGAAGAGAGAGAGAAGAAGACGAGAAAGAGAGAAAGATGAGAGAGATGAGAGGGAGAGGTAGAATGCAAACATAATAAAGTGAAGAGAGAGAGAGAGATAATAATAAAAAGGAGAGGAGAGATAGACAGATAGAGAGATTAGGAATATAGTCAGAAAGATTATGTGAGATGATGATGAGAAAAGAAAAGAGCTGTTGGATGAGAACCACTCTTAATAAATTGCAGACGAATGAAAGCATATGGGAGAGAGGAATAATGGAAGTAGAGAAGTTTGATTATATTTGAGAGTAATTGGGAGAGAAAAACAAAATTTAGAAAAGGTATTCGGAAATAGATAAATAGAGAATGAATGAATAGATAGAGGAAGGAGATGATAAGATGTAATAAATGAATGTATATATTGAATAATAAAAAATAATAATACAATAAATTTCTGAAAAAAAAAGAAATTGAAGCATCAATTAATAGACTGGGAGAGAATAACGGTCAAGCAATAAATATATAATAGAAGTAATAATAATAAATAAATAGATAATTAATAATAATATTAATGGAGAGAAAACAACTAATAATAATAATCCGAAAAATAACAAAAATCAATAATAATCCAAATCATCAAAAATTTTTATATCGCTATTCAGAAGCTCAATTGCCGTAAACCCAGGTTAAAATCATAGATACTTGAAAAGGGAAAGAGAAAGAATACATGGACTTTTGCTAAAACTATATAATTAGAATAAAAAAATAAATGTAAAGAAAATATTCCAATTATATTGGCCAATGCTCCTAATACGGCAGATAAATTACTTAATTGGCTTAGAGATTAACGGTGTATAATTTTATAAAGATTAATCATAATACATGAAAACAATACAGGGTGTTAAATTTAGATAAAATAGATGGTAATTTGATAACATGCATATTAAAGAAAAATGATAAAAAAAACTTGCTTAATAAATATAAACTTAAATCAAAATATTTAATATTTAAACAAAAAATATAAACAACTATATGAGTAAATTCATTTTACTAGAACAGATAATAATTAATTATTGATAATGTAATACTCTCAAGAGTAGAGGATATGTTGAGAAATACTTCATGGAGTGCGTTTGTGAACAGGCGAAGACAAATTTTAAAAATACAATCAGTTTAAGTGAAATTGCTAAGATATCTTAACACACAGTTGTTTTCAGAAGAAAAAACACTTTAATCGCAGCATCACTCACAATTGCCGTCTCCTGCATAACTCAACCTCATTTACAGGGAAGATTATCAAAAGAGAGCATGCGAAATTTGAAGAAAAAATCTGACACGATAAAAAAACATGATAAACAAGGCTACCTGAAAAATCTCCCGATTAGTAAATCATGTTTCAGGAGTCTACCAATTAGATATTATTAGATTTAATCACACAGACAATAATAACTGCACGTAATATATAATTAATATACATGAATAAACAGAGCCAAAAAATAACACTAATATTTAAACTTTCGCGAGGGGAGGGGAGATAAATTGAATAATGTAATGAGAATATGGTGGAGAGTCAAGAAGAGGGAAAGCACTGAAATATTGAAGAATATTAATTGGCTATGTTGAATTCATAATGTTTACAAGTATTTAAAACTCTGATTTTTCTTTGAGATTAAATATATTGTCGAATAATAAGTAAATACACATAATATTCATAATAATTATTAAATAATAATAATAGAGAATTAATAATATCATATATATGAATAATATATAATAGATGAATATTATAATATATAATATTTATCTTAAAAAAATAATATATGTGAAAAAAAGATTGATCGTGCTAAGAGATATAGTTAGCTTTCGCGTGTCATGGTTGTAGATACATGATAGATGCTATATATGTCACATCACTAGATGGTTATTGTGAGCTAAATTTGCTGCACACTGAAAAGGGGGATTATTGTCTTGATGAGGTCTAAATGGAATTGACAGTATCTGGCATGATGGTATGAATTGAGGATATTTATTTCACAGGCAGCATCACCTCCATAATCTTTATTTTTGCGTCGACGCTGTTTTAAAAAACTATTGCGTCACTTTCAAATTACATAACTTTGCAACAAGATATTTCACAAAATAACCTGCACCTTTAATATCCTTTTTTGGAGTGGACCAGTATATTTCAAAGTGCACTTCGAATGTTGTTGTATCAAATTCTTATTTTTTTGGGGAAATATATATATATAAAAATATACCAGATTTTTCAACTTAGAAAATAGTCATCTGTGGTCAACTTAATATTGCTGTACTAGAAAAAAACTGCAATCTAGTATCTCAAATCAACATCGATTCAATAAAGTTCCACCTGTATACTATACCATCTCTATCTGTCTTCAATGTCTTAGTATACTGTCAGAATAGCTACACTATTATACAGAATAAGAGCTGCACTAAGTATAAGTTTGCCTACATCGTTTATAATAACTATATTTGATGATGCAGTGAGAGAGTCACGTATGTAAAAATTATATAAAGTCTATATAAATTTATACATGGATGATTTCATTATATAATTTATAGGAACGGGAGTTGTGAACTTTAGCTTATTTACTTTAACTTGTATAAAATATATTTTATTAATTTATAGTACATAATTTATTAAATTAATATTATGAAATTATAATACAAATAGATTATCATTAATATTATACTAATAAGAATTTGATATTTTACCATAGTGATAACTTATGTCACAAGGTGCGAGAAAAATTTGATTAATTATAAGAGAGATGTGATGTCTATGAGAGTATATATGGACTACAATAAGTAAATTATAGATCACACGAGAATTCACTGTTATGTTTTAATACATGAGTGAGGTAACTAATAGCCTTTTCACTCACTCTTCGACGTTGTCCTTTATATCAGTGAACGTCATGCACAAAACTTCTTGGTTGCCACATCCCATTCTCTCGGGCCTTGTGAGATTAAAATCAACCACGCAACTTCACTTTGTAGGAGAGAAATGATGGGTCAGTCACATTTCCTGTTTCCACATATAAGTATTCAAGAAACCTCTCAATCCATCCTGTGCGGTCATTTCATACTCACATTTTGTTGGTGTTTGTTCTCTCCCTCAAAAATGTATAGGTCCATGTGTTAGTAATGTGTTGGGTCTGCTTCTTGGGGACAGAGTCATGTTGGATTTGACAGTTGGTTATTAAGACTAAATATTTATGACGTCTTTTTTCATCTTAATCGTTCGCTTACTTTTTAGTAGCATCAAATAATAAATCATGGAAGTGTTATATGAAAGATCAATTTAAATTTGCTTAATATTTAACAAGTATCGTTATATAAAAAAAATTCAAGAAGGAAAAATAAAATATATTGCCAACTACTGCAAGTTGTATCAAAATGGTGGTTGCGCAACCTGCAACCAGGCCACGAGCCGCCCTGATTATATATATATATATATATATATATAATATTATATAATATATATATATATATATATATATATAATATATATATATTAATTATAATATATATATATATATATATATATATTATAAATATATCCCCATCGAATACTTTCTTTTAATTTTTTTTACTTCAAAAATTGTCGGGAAGGCTGGTGCGTGTTGCGGTTGCCGACAACAGCCCGCACAGGCAACGCACCGGCCACCGGCACCACTAATTTTCTCGTGCTCCGCACCGCACGCAATTTTTTTGTTTTTTCTTCCGCACCGCACCGCACCGCACCAGGTCGCTGAATTTTTGATGCGTGTGCCGCACCGCACCGCATCCAAAATGAACGCACACCACGCACCGCGATCCGCATCGCATCCGGTGCGTTAGCCAACCCTAGAGATATTTATAATAATTCATATATATATATATTATATATATATTATATATATATATATTATACTTACTATATATTATATATATATAGTTAACGAACTTATCAAAAATGCAGATGTCATCGAAGTCGATCTTTCTCAGTAGACTTCTTCAGTTCCCATATCCTCCTCCCCCCCCCCCCAAAAAAAAAAAAAATGAAAAAAAAAATTAATATTTTTAAAAGAAACATTTTTGGTTCCTATTTGTTTTTTTTCTTCTTTTTTTTTTTATTTATTTACTTATTTATTGGGCTTATTTATTTTTATATATATGATTATTGGATTTGAGATAGGTTTCTTTCCCGAAGATACTCATTAGAAAGGGTCATTAGATTATATTGATTTTAAATGGGGTAGTGAATAAATAATAATAATAATAATAATAATAATAATAATAATAATAATAATAATAATAATAATAATAATAATAATAATAATTAATAATAAATATAGAAAAATTGGATGATAATAATAATAATAATAATAATAATAATAATAATAATAATCTAATAATATAATAATATAATAATAATAATATAATGAATAATTAATAATAAATAATAATAATAATAATAATAATAATAATAATAATAATAAAGTAATAATAATAATAATAATAATAATAATAATAATACCGAAGAAGTTTTCAGAAGAAACGTCAAGAATTGAAGTGGGAAGGGATCGGGAAGGATGGAGAGGATTAGTGGGAGGGAATCCGACAGGTTACAGGTTTGCTGAGCAAATTCAATCTGAAGTGTTCTTTGGTTTGAAGTGAAATCTTGTAATCTGGCTAATTGCTTCTGATTGATATTTAAGTAGGAAAGCATTATATAATAGTTATTGTTTAAATTTTTTCTATTTTAAATTTTGTTTTTCTAGGAAAACATTATATAATAGTTATTGTTTAAATTTTTTCTAACTTAAAATTAATTATTTTCGGAATTTAAATATTAAAGTAAAATAAATTTTTATATACAAGCTTAAATGTGAAGATAAAATTTTTGGAAAGATTTTTTTTTTTTTTTTTTTTTTTTTTTTTTTTTTTTTTTTTTTGTTGATAAAATTATTATATTGCAATATTAAAGACTACCTTATTAGAAGTTCGATAAAAATGATTTGGTACATCGAGTTCTCGCACACTTTCGACTTTCGAATTATAATCATACATATGCGTGTCCACAAATATCCTTTTAGTCAGGAATTTGTATTGCCATGTTTTACAAATAAGCAATACATGCTGGTCCCAAGCACGGATAAAAGAGGAGGGTTGTCCGCTACAGCCCTAGCAAGCCAGGGGCGTAAAACAGTTCTTGCTCGTGAAACCCCACAATCAGTCGTTGGTTGCATTGACAGACCTCTGGTCTACTTCTGGGAGATGAATTGAAGTAAAATAACTAATAATAATAATAATAATAATAATAATAATAATAATAATAATAATAATAGTAAAAAATTCTAATAAAACTAATAATAAAATATAATGAATAATAATAATATAATAATAATAATAATAGTAAAAACTAATAATACATAATATTAAAAATAATTGTCTTAATAATAATAGTAATCATAATAAAAAATAGTAACATAATACATTAATAATAATAATTATAAATAATATAAATAATTATAATATAAATAATTATAATAATTCTTAATAATTTCATTACTCTAATAACGCCTCAAGTACCGTCAAAATAAGAATAATAGTAGTAATAAACAAAAGTAATTGTAACTAAAATATAATAATAATAATAATAATAATAATATTTATAATAATAATAATAATAATAATAATAATAATAATAATAATAATAATAATAATATGATAATAATGATAAATAATATAAATAATAATAATAATAACAATTATAAAACTTAATTCTAATCATAATAAATAATAATCGTAATTTATTATCATCAGCATAATATTAATAATCATAATATATTAATTTAAATATTTTATACTATACATAATCAATAATAATAATAATAATAAATATAATTATAATAATAATATATAATATAATAATAATAATATAATAATAATTTGATATTTTACTTTTTTGTTTCTTTAAATGTTCTGTACCTAACTTATACGACTTGACCCTAAGAAAAAAAAACATTGGGATACTTGGAATATATATGCCTGCTAGAATATCAATTTTTTTTTATATTAAATATACGAACCATATAATATGGTATAAATATATATATTATATTATATATATATTATATATATACGTTATATATACCTTTATCACTCTTTCTAAGGTGAATATGAAACTCAAGAGGGTCATTATAAGTATTGAGAGACGTAAAGACACTACTTAAGTATTATTTCTCGAAAGTAATTCCACAACCAAATTACTGACCTGTAAACGTTCCCTTTCATCGCTATTACACTTATTATATTCAGACCGTAATCTAAAGTCTAACAATACTTGAAACTGTATCTTTCATAATGATCGAGGATTTAATCTATTTAATTTAACTTGTTGTTAGTTGCGCGTTATTTTTTAGCTCACTCTTAATGTCGATTCGTCGGAATTGAAATCTTCTTACTTACATTAAAAGTGCTTCGTAAAGTATCACTTTCTTCATACCTTTATGTAATAACATAGCGTCTATTATTTCAACTTAGAGATCTCTTGTTATAATTCATTGTCTGGTGTTTTATTTGTGTAGTAATTTGGAACTTGTTTGCTGGATTCTCACTGGTTCCTGAGCACGTTCATGTTTAGCACTCCCGCTTGAGATCTCCTTGTGCTCAGTTTACTTAAAGGCGGGTGGAATATGCCTAGGTAATTCAGAGGCTTCTTGATAGGACATGGAGTATTACTTTGACCCAATAATCAAAAGATTAATGTCTATTGATTGGTTTAAACTAGAGGTTTAATTGGCATTACACAGTCAAACATATCAACTTAGAATGAAAATATAATAGTATGAAAATTGAAATTATGAGTTTTTGAATACTTTTAAATTGAAAATGTATAAAACATAATATATATACAATATATATATAGTTATATATATACTAATATATATATATATATATATATATATTATAATTTAATACATATTAAATATATATTTATAGTATATATATAATAATATATATATCATATATAATATATATTTATATTAAATATTATAATATATATATATTAATATTAATATTATATATATCTACTATATATATATATATATATTATATATATATTTTAATATATTTATGTTTAAATATATTAATATATACTATATATATAATAATATATAATTATACTATGTCCCCTGCTCTAAACTATATACTATACTTACTTACTTTACTTTTAGCTACCGACCCACCTTTATGGAGAGCAACAGCTCTATCCAGCACCAGGCCTCAGGACAGTCCGCATTCGTAATCCACGGTCACGAGCAATTGGAGCAAGGTTTATAATGATAAGAGACTAGACGAATGTAGTGGCGTCGAATGAATCATATGGCACCTCAGAAAAGTGCCCTAATTGTGTCTGGCATAGATGTGACGATTCTTAATACATGCCACATAGTAAGTATAATTGTTTTGGTCGATAGATCTTGATACTTCCCGTAATTTAATATATTATTTCTGAAGTATTGCCTCCTCCAGTTATTTTATTTTTATTTTATATTTATTATTTATTATGTGAGTTTATTAATTTATTTTTATTTATTTTTTTTAAAGTTATTATTATTAGTTGCCATTCTTATATTATTTTTTATTATTATCTCATGTATAAGTCTGACTAGTACGTCGAGAAACGAATGTTCAAGATATTCCTTGTGCGCTATCTGGCGGTTTTGTATTAAGTATGAGCTCTAAGGCGGCTTTCCTGAGCTACATGAGTTTTTAAGTGACGCGCGGGCGTTAGTTACTAATCTCTATTCCAGATCTTATTGAGACGAGTCGGTTAACTTGTGTTGCTGAGGTGCGTTTCTTCACTATCAATACGTTTAATATATTGTGCATCGATAGTTAACTTCATTATATATATTATATTTATAGTATGAGTAATATTGTATATATAATCTACTTAATCCATATATAATATATCTATCTACTATACACTATACGCTAAAACTTATTATTATAATTTTATAGGAAGGAGAGTAGAATTTAAGTATGCTATGTTTATTAATAGATATTGAAGCTGGTGAAGAAGAGGTGAAGTATATTTTATAGTCTTACTTTACGGGTGGTGGATGATAAATTATGGTGTACTAACTATAACATATATATATATATATTAGTACTATACTATAATATAAGGAGTAGATGTAATTTAATCGATATAACTCATTGTATTATCTGTAGATAATTGTAAGCTCACCTAAACACTCTCATTGTTATGTGTAGAGAATATTGGTATACTAGTAAAGGGTATATATATAATTAAGTTATAAGTTTATACCATTATACTACTGAGTGTATAGTAAAATATTTAGGTTATGAGGTAGGGGTGTTTTTATGATCTGCCAGATTTTACAAAAACTATTTCTAACCAATCCAATTGGTGGCATCATGGAAGCTAGCTGTATAATTCATTAATTTGAAAAATATTTGTTTATTTTATACTATTTGTGATTATCTTTCCACTACTGAGTTATATATAGTCAGACATAAAACCTTACCTATAATATTATATATATATATATATAATCGAATGCTAATATATATAGTATATGATGAATTATATATATAATATAATATAGATATATATTATATATATATATATAATTATATTTATATATACCGGTATATAATATATTATATATATATATATATATTAGCATATAAGTATATAAGCTTATAGGATTTCTGTATAAGTAATTAGATAATATATATATATATATTGTGTGAGTGATACGATAATCTCGTCATGAGCAACCCGTATGTTCAGGCCGTACAGTCCTTATATTGAAAGAGAAGGGTTTCGGTGACAAGGGTGTTAGTTTTTTGTGGTCTGAGGAAAAGTAGATGGTCGATGTGGGGGGTAAACGTCATGTTTTGTAGTTACATATATATCTGAGAGTATTACTCATACTTTAGTTATAATATTATTATTGTGTGTGGTTTAGTTTATATAGGAAGTGAGGATTGTATTAGTTCAGCATAATATATATATATCTAGGTGATTAGTGTAGCCAAGTGTACAGTTCATGAATCTGTCAAGTGGTTATAAAAGGTAGGTAATAGGAGGATTTAAAGGGGGATGCTGTAATTCTGTTGATTGTTATACTGTTTATGAAGCTTAAACTCACATATTTTTTCTAATAAGAATTTAGGATATTATCCAACTTTAATTCTTTAGAGTGTTGTTGTATGAGTACTAAGCATTGTTTATTTGATCTTGGTGGAAATATTAAATACTTATTTAGATGTCGTTGCGTAAGTTCTATAAAATATTTAGGTAGGATATTTGATAGTATTGGTGTATTGGGGTATTAGTAGTATATATAACTGCTAAAAAGTAAAATCAAAAAATATTGAAAGAGTAATATGAGTAAGCACTAAAAAGTTTCATATATTTGTAGTATTGAATATTCGAATGGGTAAAGAGGTGAGTATTTGTTTTTTGTATCAGTTTTACACCTTTACGAAATATAATTGTCTTTTATTGGCTTTGAAATTAATAGAACAATTTTGTCTTTTACCAATGCTATTAAGAAAGAGGTGGTGAAATACTTTGAGTTGTCAAGCTAGCTTCTAAAGAGGAAAATTTGATAACCAGCTCCCTTAAAACTATATCTTTCATTTGTCAATAAATCCAATGGGTGTATCGTGGATTGCATTTATTTAATTTGAATCCTTTCTTATAGTTTTTAGGAGTGGAATTTGTTTAGCCTTGAAGAGAAGTGTTGTTGTAGTACGTAAAGTAGTGAGGCTGTATAGTTGTAAGATGGATTTCTTATTCTTATAGAACTCCGTTGGAATCTGGAGATTAATATAATGGGATATGAAATTTAGCTTATATTGATAATAATTTTATCGTAAAAGCACTTTTAACTATTATTATTACTTAAAATGGCACAATAGCAGAAGATTAGTACTATAGTAGGGATGGAGTAAGGGTGGAGTTTGGTCTTTTTTTAGATTATTAGTTTGGAGTAAATATTAACTTCATGCTCAGCATTTTGCGCTTTGTGAGAGTAGCCCTGCCATGATTTATTTCAGACCTTCTATGAGTAAGTTAGGGAGATGCGCTTTCCTAACCATCAGAATGGGTGTGATAAGTGTATATGGTAGAATAATTGAGCCTCTCGGCCCGATATAGCATGGGGTATAGTCGTGTAAGAGAACATTAGTATAGATGGGTTTGAGATCTATATACTATTGTCCAATCGTGGAAATAGTAGAAATTGGGAGTAAAGAACTGCTGCTATTTTTGGGACTAATACTTGGAGTATTTTCTGAGTGAGTGAGTATTTATTATTATATTTATTTTCCTTAGTTTATCCTCATAGGTGTAGGTATGGTTTTATCGAGAGATATGTTGGCATATAGTGTTAGACGAGACTGCTGATAGTTGTTTGGGAATGAGAGGGTGAGTTGTTGGTATAAATACATAGGGGATTATTTACGTACGTTAGGCGATGTGGGGTGTTTTGATGAAGTATGTTTATAATTTATTTAAATTATGATTTACCAGTTATTCTATCCATTCAGAATAATCGATTTATTAGTTGTATATATATTTACTGCAAATAACTTATATTGGTAGTGTTGCGGGTTATGAGTTTGTAATTTGTAGTGTTTAATGGTTGCTTATTATTGGTTAAGAAATGTGTAGTGACGGTGTGATATACGTGAGTTTGAGATATTATTCGTAAAGTGAGGATAGTTTACTTTGTTCTAATGATTTGGTTGAATCTCAGAGTTGATTGAGGGTGATTGTATAATTATTACCTATGGTCAGTTATGTGGTATATAATAGGTTTGAGCACTGATTAATGATGTATTTGCTAAAGCATTGATAAGTGATGGGGTAGGGAAGTGTGTCGTGGAGAGTGGAACTGGGTTAATAGGGTTTCTAATGCGTCTAGTAAACATCTGCACCCGGTTGCCGCGAGGCATCCTTTTGAAGTTAAATAGCGTATGTTTCGGGGTACACCGTAGTATCTTTCGTTGTTTCTCTTTCTGCTCGGCGAGTAGGGGCAATTCCCTTTTGGGATAGCGTTTTTCGCGGAGTGGAGTTTGAGGAGATTATCTAAAACGAACTAGGGGCAATGCATCGCCGATGTAAGTCCAGCTGTAACATGCATGCACTAGGTTTAGTTCTAATGTAGGTGCGCTGTGCGAGGTATGCGGAGGGGGACAACAGATAAATGCTACATCTGTGGTGTAACTATGCGGGATCTCACGAGTGCCTATACACTTGTTATCTTGTGAGGGATTCATGAGCGGGCTTGTGTTTTAACCCTAGCCAGGTGTCCGTTGAGGTAGTTATAGGGATTTAGGGATTCTAATCCCCGTTAAGGATTCGGCTTAGCCTCGCGGGGCCCCAGAAGCCGACTTAATTCCATTTATGTAAGTGTACAGCACTTTATCGAGCGCTTGGGGAGGGGGCTTCGTAAGGCCTGTACTGCAGGGTCCATTCCCTGAGGATACCTTGCGCCAGCGAGATTAAATTTGGGTAACCCTACATGGTGCAATCTTTTTGAATGATAGTTTATGGTTGGGTTGCCATGTTAGTGTGGTCCCCGCGGTGTGGTCGCCTTTATTTTGTGTATTGATTCGGCCGGAGTGATTGAGTGTAGTGGTGTGTAATGATGCGATTGAGCGCGAGAGCGTCAGTACACCCACATATACAACGAGATGAAGATGAGCGTTTATTTATTACCTACCGCGCGCTTGTGTTTATCCCCTATCTTCGCAGAGATTCCCCTATTGGTACTGCTTTGCAGCCATATTATCGTATCAAGCGGCCTCTACCATCTGGGATTCCTCACAAAGTAACCATTCGCGAGGCTATACGCTCCGTATGACGTGTATAGTGCTGGTAGGCCACGTACCGATAGAAAAGTATCTTGAGCTACTGCAATAGATAGGTAGTCTTTAAGCTGAACTTTTCAAGGGCTAGTCTTTTCGTTGAGAAGGTAGCTGGAGATGCGCTAGGGCTGTCCATGGAAAGTATGCAGAAGATCCTGCGATTCGAGAGGATAACGCAAAACTGGCGGGAACGTGGCGACCGTGTTTTAGGTGGAGGGAGGGCGGTCCGGTAACCGGATGATGCTATGTGGATGTTGCACGAGCGAACGCCCGTCTTTTACAGCGAAACCGTCAGCGGCAGCGTTCTGATACGACAAAAGACTATATTTGGAGCTGGGTTATGGTGCGCCGCTTGAGGTAGTATATGTGAAATTAATAATCCGTAGGTATTAGATAATTATATGATTAAGTTTTAGGGGGTATAGTTATATATAATATGGAGAGGAGGATAGATATTATATGAATGTATATTGAGGGAAGGGTTTACAAAGTTCGCACATAGTTAAGCACCTGGGTTATTCTGGGATAGTTATAAGAATTATGTAGAGCAAGTATTAAATATATAGATATAATACCTTCAATACTAGTGACAAACTAACATACAATTTGAATAGCTGTTTAATCAACTTACGTTTGATAGACAAATGGGGTAGGTAAATAATTAATCTTACGGGACCCGCGTATTCTATCATCTCGCCTTAATCTTGTCTTCTTATCTAAAATTTATGGCTTTTCATGTTATAAACCGTGAAAAATTTACTGCTTTTTACATACCCTAAAGCAGTAAAATCAATAAACCTCAAACCATACCATCCACGCCATCCTCACCCTCCGAACCTCTACAAGGCAGACAGAGCAGTCTCACTGTATTTCTACCTCAGTAAAGATCACAAATGCATATACTGAATAGATACTATGTATTTGAGAGGAGATCATTATTTGATTTTTAGTATGAGTCATGTGATGAGAAGCTAATTATGACTCAGTAATAATACAAAAAGAGAAATTTTAGACTTTGAGCCACACCGTAAACTCAGCTAGAAGGTCAGTCAACATTTCACTATAAAACAGCATCAATCCAACTACCTAATCCAATACCACCTTACTACACTAACCCACTATGATCTAATTTGAACTATATTATCCTATGATATCATGTTATCATATTTAATTTAAATTACTAGATAATTTTCCTCTAACCAAATTGACATGAAATGAGCTTATCAAAAAAAAAATAAAAACACCACCATTCAACACATCACTCATGACTGAAATAACAGCTATAAGAATTCCATTAATTATTGACATAATTGATTCAAGTCATATTTTATTATTAATAATTGATTTTAATTTTTACGTATACTAAGGACGTAAAGACGTATATGCGCATCTGAGTATCACAGTTAGTAAACTTACCCCAAACAGCTACAGCCCTCTGTGCCGATAACGTCCCTTGACGTTTTAACGTCTTTTACGTTCCTTAGCGTCTTACGTTCTTTACTGTCAAACTAACATCAATTTTTTATGTTTTATTAAACACTGGTGTGTGTGTATGTGTTGTGTATGTGTTAGTTTTTAATTGAGTAACTTAAACCTATTGTAGTGACATCACTAATATAGTATATAGCCAGATCAAATGAGAACAGGAGCTATGCTAAGTATAACAGCACTAGGTGGTGGATACTTTAATATAGGTATAGGCTAGGAGTATAGCTTATCACTTATATATATATCATAATTGATTAGCTCATATTATATCTTATAAAATAAGCTGATTAGGTTTTTCATACACATACTTGGTATACTATCAAATTTTATCAATATTTTACATACATATTTATACCTATATACTGCTATTTGCACCTCAGTTAACCTCGTATACTATAGTATGGATCTTGAAACGGGACCCATGTTATTAATCTTTAGGTGAGTGAAGATGAAAAAACGAAAGTTCACACAAGAAGAGTGTTAACTCATGAGTGCTTATACAGCTATCTTTAATTATGGTCGTTTTCAATGTTTGGCTTACCTTCAGGCAGAGTCTGAGAGGTGAGGTGCAGGAACAGGTACACTCCACTAGCTGAGACTGAGCACAGAATTGAACGCATTGAATATAAAAATAGATAAGTGGATGAATATGTTGCAGTATGTGCTGCGAATAAACAGAGTAGCAGACGTGAGTTAGAAATGCTTATATCTCTCGTCAACAATACTGCGTTACTTCAATCGACTTACTTTATAAACTAACTAGATGTAAGTAGTCACGTATATGAGCTTCTATTATAATACACGATATAACAGTATAATGAAATCTAGTATAATTAATTATAAGCATAATTATATGACACGAACTTAGCACTTTCAATTCTGTCTAGAGTTGTGTGGTGTAAAGGAAGGCTTGTATAAGAGAATAAATTAGAGTATATTAACAACGAATTTTATATTCTGTATTAAAAAAAATGTGTCTATGCTGACTCCTAAAACTACTAATCATTTGCCGTTCACAAGATAAAATATTACCACGATTACACCTAAAAAAGCCTATCATCACTATGCAAATAACCTGATAATCTACAGGCGGAGCGCTCAGTTTCCGGTTATATTTGCTGATCGTGGTCGACCCCTACCTCCTAAGACTTCTGATCCATCTTATATACTAGCGCAAATAGATTGTAGATCCGTATTATCATTTGATTACCTGAGCTCTGCTCAAAAGAGCTTTACTATCAATATCACTAGTTTTACAGTTTTAGGTCCTTATTATAGATCTGACAGCATGAGGTCCAGATAACTCAACTGCAATGTAGTTCAAGTTTGAGTCATGAAGTTGAAGATTACGTGAATAGTATGTAGTTCCAATGACAAAGTAATTCAAAGTGATTATGGGTTGAACATGATAAGAGGGTAAGAGAAAACTCGTCACAAAGATCCCAAAATCAGGTGTATCAGCTTGAATATGATATGACCAATTGTGGGAGTGTAACTTTTCGGGCTAGTACCAATATTCATACAACATCACCAAAACTTCGAGTCACGCACTACATGTAGTTGTTAACTCAAGCAACTAATGTCGAACCTTAAACGACCATATAAAATAAACAACAACGTAAACAACAACAACAACAAAACACACAACCGAGACATACAGAAACACACACAACACAAAATTCATCATACAACAGAGCGACTTAACTATACAATAGCAAAGTCATACAAATGGCACAAACAACAGAGCGAACTAGTCCAATGAACAACTATATACACACACACAACTACTATGAGAGAAAGGCTCCTCAACTACTTTATCAAAAAGTAATAAACAATATAGGACTGCAAAGCGCAGTGCGCATATTCTCAACAGTTGACATTAATCCAAAGAGAGAGCATGCCTCACTTGAGCTCGTGCGCTGTTCTAGACATGCGAATCCATAACCATTTACGACGATCAAGCCCGTAATCACAAACTTACTAATTTTCCTCAACAGTGGGGATATAATACTTATAGTAAATTATATTTCAGATTGAGATATTTAATATAAAGTCACTATTATTTTTATGTTTAGTACGGAAATATTTCAGTAAACAACACATTTTTCTGACCCTAATAATACATTAAAAGCCGTTTGAGGGCTAAATAACCGCCAAATGCCATCGGTTCCTGATCATACACACTCCTCTCACCGAAACCATGCTTTACTCAGAGCTTTATAGCTTTATAACGTAGCTGAGTTATTAACATAACCATATTCAATGAAATATATACATACATAATTAATAATTAAATGATTCTTATCATTAACCTATTCATCCATAGTACAGCAGGATAACTTGAACCAGAAGTAAAAAATGCTATATTATGTTTACATCAAAAACATTAAGGAAGAAATGGATACAGGAAGTATCGACTAATCAATTGAGTGAGTAAGTATGGTTAAGTAGGTAGTAAGTAGTTAGAAGTTAAGTAAGTAGTAAGTAGTAGCATGTTAGTGGCAGTGTCTAGATAAGTTAGCAGAGTATGTAGTTAGTAATTGGACTAGTATGTAGTAGTAGTAGTAGTAATAGTAGTTCATTATACATTATGTAAAAAGTTGTATAGTAGATAAACTTATTACTTTATTTAAAATATAAATCACCTCCAAAATGTTTCTCAAAGCATACCATTATTGCGATCCACCATTTCTAAAGCACTTTAAACACTCGGGAGTAAATTGTTAACATTTAATAAAAAGTTTTCCAAATGAAACAACTCAGCGAATCACTAATATAGCTATTCTAAAACTAATCTTAATTACGTATTCAGCGAACGCATCCGTCGACTGCGATATAGGGCCGATTAATCCTAATCACTCAAGCGGAGGATGATTTGATAAAAGGTCCAAATACATAGATAAACTGAAGAAAGTTCATACGAGAGGCTGCTGGTTCATATATATAGGAGCCTGAGCCCTAGAAAGCCTAAACTGTGAAATTCTGGGATCCTGAAGTCTGGAGCCCGGACTGGAAGTCTGAGCTCCAGATACGCGGGATCTGAATCGCAATATTATCTAAACGCAAGACGCTGAGTAAGTAATATATATAATATAATTTATTCTACTTTGATCTTGAGATGTTATAGGGCGAAAAAATGGTGAATATATATATACTATATATTATTTAATATAATATAATAATATTATATATAATATATATTATTAAATTATAATTATATAATAATATATATTATATAATATTAAATATAATATATATATAATTATATATAATATAAATATATGATATTATTATATAGTATATACTATATATATATTAATATATACTATAATTAATATATATAAATATATATATATATATATATATATATATAATTATAATTAAATGTTGATAGAAAAAAAAACAAAAAATAAATCAGGGAATAATAGAAGACATAATTGAGCAGCACTGGAACGAAGAATGAAGTATGAAAGTTAAATCCCGATGCAAAAAATTAAAAAACCGCATAAAAGTACATACAGCGGTACATAAAGAATATAAGTATATATATATCAGGAGAAAGTAACAGAAGAAGGTTGGTTTTGAGGTGAGTTCAGGAGAGAGACAGGGAAGTGTGCTCTTGCCCCTGCTCCATATTCAAAAAAAATATTTTAATATATACAAAATGGCACACACAATATATTTAAACGTTCATGTTTGCAAACAAAATGAGGCATATGTGCGACTAGGTGGACCAAATGATGCAACCACACTACATATATAATATATATATATTATATACGCAGATGAATGACATATGAAAGCATTGAAAATAGCCAGTCCGAGGGCGACAATTTGCAGAAAATTTGAAACAGAATTGGGAATTTGATCCAACATTGGTGAAATTAAATGAGGCTGATAAGATAAGAATTACGTGAAGAAACGGATTATAATGAGAAATAGCCTAGAAAGAACAAAACTTGAACCATTACAATACAATTATAGAGAACTAGCAACTACAATCACACAACGATAGGGGCGCAGTTAGGACGCTAAATTCAAAATACAAGGGAGTTGATGATGGAGGGGTTATGTGCAGATAGGAACATACACGTAGCATATGAATAGCTTTAACATAACCATCAAAACAATCAGGAGAGTGAGACATAACATAATGGGCTTGAAGCATAATCTACAAAAAAACATGCAGAACAAATACCTCAAGTAGTAGGCATGGATTGGTAATTCTCGGGGAACACATTGAGATAAACACAACACACCTAACATCAGAAGTGGGGATATGAACACGATCAGGGAGAGGAGACTAGAACGAATGGCTTGATTATGATCTCCACCGGCTGAGAGATAGGCTCTGGGAACAGTGAGCGGAAATCAAGTTCCGGAGAGCTGAGAACAATGGATCAATAACTGTAATAGCTTTCTAACAAGAACACGAAATGGCGGAGCTATTTATACAAATAACACTACGACTTGAATGACGTATCTTATTAGGGTAACGTGGCTCGCTAAATGGATTAAAAGCGTCCGGGGTACCAGTACCGAGGTCTATGCCTGGGGGTACAATGCAAAAAATAAAAGGGCCGGGTGCTAAGCCCGGTCCCTTGACTAACTGTGTGAAAGAAAGTCTTCATATTACCAACTCGCGTCGAATTATCCATTATAATACTACAGCCATACACTAGCGGATGATCCCAAGTGTTCGATTTACCGCTGAGGATAGAATAAAACCTCCTTTGACTCATCATTGGACACAGCGATTGCAATGTTAACAATACCGATATTGAATTCCCATACAAGAGAATCATACTAAGATGTATGTATGAGATCATACAAGTAGTAAGAATATGAGAAGGATGAAACTTGAAACCTAAAAGCCGATTGTCTGCAATGGACGACCCGTGGCAC
This sequence comes from Trachelipus rathkii, assembly GCA_015478945.1. NCBI lineage: Eukaryota > Metazoa > Arthropoda > Malacostraca > Isopoda > Trachelipodidae > Trachelipus > Trachelipus rathkii. The sequence continues at coordinate 51,513 of JABUQX010033586.1, forward strand.
CAATAGACCTGCAACGGGTCACTGGCCCGCAGAAAAGATAATGGAAGCTGCGATGAACTTCAGAAGGAATTGTCCTAGGGTGGATGTTGTAGAGAAGAAGAATGATATACGAATGAATAGAAAATTAAACTTACGAGGAGGTCTGTCAAGAGGCTTAACAAACTGATAGGTATTATTCTAATACTATCTACACAGAGGCAGGCCTGTGAATATATATAATAATATATATACATTATTATTAATATATATATATATATATAATATTAATAAATTATTATATATATATATATAACTATATTAATATTTATATATATATAAAAATATAACAGCTAAACTTAAGATGAATAATATAAAATATTTAATATATATATACTAACATACTTTACATTATGGATTATTATTATTTATTTATAAATTTTATTATAGGATTATAGTAATTATGTATTATCATTCAGATACTCTACAACACTATTATTTTCTCAGCCCCTTATAAGCACTAATAGAATTAAGCACCATAACTCTAAAAGTAAGAAAAAATAGTTTAAAGGCTTATCAATTCAGCTCTGTAGCATTTGCATGTTAGAGAGTTTCAGACACCCGGCCGTTCTGGAGCTCAGACTCCAGTCCGGCTCCGACTCAGGAGATCAGAATTCCCATTCTGGCTCGAGTACTTTTCAAGAAATCTACATGAACCCAGAAAATATGACTCACGCTATCGACTCTTCTTCAGATCTACCATGCTTAAATGTTAATGAGGACATTGTTTCATGCTTATCATAAGCATCTGACGCGAGCTGTGATTAGGCATAAGCGCTCAATAATGAGAGAGTCAGTTCGTGAGACGTTTCAGTCTCGATATACGATAAATTAGATTCTCTCTAAAGATATGTTTAGTGCACCTCCTAGTGGTATTATCAGTGGAAAATAATTTAATAAATTGTACATTTTTTTGAATAATCTCTCGTGCTTTAAAGCTAGTTGTATAATACTAAAAAACTGTTTATCTACTTTCCACTTGCACTAATGCTAATACTATGCAGTTGAGGGACTTGATAATATAATATATTTAATAAGAAATAAAGATAAACATAACACATCAGGATAAACTAATAAAACTTAACTAAACCAACTCGCCACTTAACACGACTTAACTGGACCACTAATTCTAAATAATCTCCAGTCATGAAAACATCCTTGAGTCACTATACAACTATCTACTACTACTACTGACTACTACTACATCCTACTAAGGCTTTACCATAACCAACTTGCTACTAACTGCTACTACTAACTCTCACTACTACTACTACTACTTAAACTTCCCACTACTCACTAAAAATAATATAATATAAATACTACTACTAAACTACTACATAAAATATAATCTACCACTAAACCCAATACTAGAGTTAGTACGATAATATTACTTGAATTTGCATTTAATGTTTATTGAATTAGATAAACATAAAGCATTTATATTAATAACATTCTGGTTCAAGTATCACTAATAATCAATAGAGCATAGGGAATAAATTAAGAATAATACTTTAATTATAATTATATAAATCTAGTATAGAGAGAGAGAGAGTATTATATATAATAATTCATATATGAAATAAAGGATGATTTTAAATAAATAATCCAGTACGTTAAAAGCTATTAAATAAGCAGTTAAAAGCAAAATGGGTCGGATATGTAGAGAGAGGTGTGATAATGGAAATCCAAACATATCATAGAGAGAGAGTAATCTATATATGACCATCAAAATAATAATCAAGCTTATAAGTACTTAGGAATAGTATAGTAAAATATGTGTTTTTACTGAAATATAATATTTTCCACGCTTAACTAATACTAATATAAAAAATAAAAAATGAGACAATTAAATATTAATGATATAATAAATCTGAAAAAATCAATTAAGATCATATGTTAGCAAATAATTAAATAAAGTTAATTTGAAAACTTAGATATATAATACATAGAGAGTTTTAAATCATAATTACACTGGATGGACATTATTATTGTTAAATAGATGAAAGAAAAAGAGTCAACGTTTCACTTCCATACGCAAGTCCAGTTATATGGATTTTTATCTCACATCGGCTATCCTTTATATCTTGTATATAGCCACAGGGGTTTTTCCTGGTTCGATCCTCAAAAATGCTTAGCATAGTTTTATTGTTGTGTTGGATTCAATTTGTTGTTTTTGTGCCTATTCGATTTGTTGTTTTTCGTTCTGTTCTTTCTCGCTTGTTGTTGTTGTTAGTTGTTTTTTTGTTTCTTGTTGGTCGTCGTACATTGTTGTTGTCTTGGTGGATTACGTTTTGCGATGTTTGTCTCTATGGTTCTCATACTCTATATAACTATATTCATCTAGTCCTGTTTTGGGATTCTCTGTACACTATATTCCTCTTTATTCATCGTCATCTCTTCCTCACCTTCGTGATTTCTATTCTACCACCCTCCTTTTAAACAACATCCTAACTACTCATCACTATATGAAGCTAACTTTTTTTACTAGCCCACTAACATACTCCACTACTACTCACCTTCACTTCTCACTTCATCACTGTCGCCCAATGTTATTACACTATCCAGGACCTAAAAACTGTAAAACAAGTATAGTAAAACAGTAAGCAGTACAATACGGTATCGGATCACGAGTTTGGGGAGGGGCACCTTTGGGGGCTCGCGGTATCGTTTTTTACTTGTCTTACCTCGGATAATCAACCGTTTGTATTCTATTTGAAATTTCGATTTCTTCACATGTCCTCAAGCGTCGAATGTCGATTAACAATGAAACAAGTTTTCAAATAAATAAAATTAATTAGGATATCCTAACGTATAAAGGCTTCTAAACTACATACATCTTTGTAATCAGTATCAGGTCGATAAGTCTCCATCGCGTGTACCTTCATTCCTCCCTATCTTCCTTTTTTCAGCTTCTATACCTCCCGTTTTTATTTCTCATCATTCCCTCTGTCATTCGCTAGTGCGCTCTCTCCTCTTCTGTGTCGAGATGGCAGGTGTAAAAGAGTATTCATCCTGAAAACGATATAAAGCAATATAAGTTCTTTTCGCACACAGGATTATCAGTCACCTTGTTGAGGTACTTCCCCTTGGCTTTTCATCTTCCAATTCACAACATTGAATTATTAAAATCATAAGTGATATTCGTCAGAATTTTACAACATCCATATAACTAAGTATATATACTATATAAATAGGAAGTATTAATAATCTAATATAATTATATATATTAATAATAATATATATATAATATATATAATATATATATATATTATTAAAGATATTAATATTATAAATCCTATGCTGTTATACTTAGCTATCTTCTCTGTCTCATATTGATCTAGGCTATGATGTACACTACATGATATTGGTTATGTACATATTAAAATACTACAAACTATACACATTCACACACACACACACAACTAATTGTAAATATTTTAAATAATGAGAACAAAATTGATGAATGTGAAAACAGTAAAGTCGTATAAAGTAAATCGTAATAGACGTAAGGACCGTAAAGACGTAAAGAACGTAAAGAAGACGAATCGCACAGAGGGTGGGTGGCGGTCTACTGTACAGCTTGCGCAGCACATGTATTTAAATGGTTCAATAAGTAACGATAAGTAAATAAACTAATAACAACTAAATATTTTAATAAAAACTATGACCTTAAATCAATAGATCAATTATAGATCAATTTGATACATAGCTGTTTAGTGTAGAGGTGCTAAAATCGTATTAGGAAGTTAGTGTCTTTTAAATAGATTTAGAAGGTAAAAATGAATAGTATAATTATTTTAAATAAAAATATGACTGAATACATAACAGCTTGTATATAGAATCAAAAATAAAAATCATAGCTGGTTCAGAAGGTGTAGCTGGATTTGGTGGTTTGATTACTGATTTAATACTTTGAATTATAGGGTGTAGTAAAATCAATAGTAAATTTTAATAAAAATATGACATGACTCAATGACTCTTATGACTCAAATTATTAGACTCTAAATAAATCTATAAGCGTGTATAGGTAGGTTAAAAGGGACAAAGGGACCAGAGGAGAATTTATATTGAGTTTTAATCTTGCTATCTATTAGGGTATGTAATTAAAGCGCTAAAGTTGTTCAGCGTCTATATAATTAACATAAGAAGCATAATAAATTTTTTTAGTAAAAAAAACAAAAATAAATTATATATATTAAATATAAATTTTATAATTATAATATAGTATAAATAATTAATATAATATATATATATCATATATATATAATATTATATATTATATTTGACTATAATCTCTACGGCTAAGTAATACTCTCTATATATCATTAGTAACCTTTAGTATGTATACCCACCGGGTGAAGTGGTTGTATAAAAGTATATATAATTAAATAATATATACTTATATATATATATATTTAATATATCAAAATTAATAACCATAAAAGAGGGTATCGATCGATATTAATCTACTAAGAATACACTTTCTTCATACGCAAGATCTCATTACACGCGCGAAATATTGTTCTTGCGATTCAGCAGCAGGTGCAGGGGCGGAGCGGCGTATCGCTAGAGCGGTTTCCGGACCGGCGGTCGCGTTCGTTTTGGTCTGCACGTAACTCGCATCACTGCTACTTTATCATGAAAAGTAGCTCAGCTACTTTCATGAAAGTTGCCTTCATAGGGTGCTCAGCTACTTTCATGAAAGTAGTCTTCAGCTTACTGTTCACATAGGATCGTAGGCTATCGCATCGTAACAGGGTTCAGGGTGGTTAATGAGAAACATATGGTAAGGAGCGCTATAAACGTAATATGGTGATCAGATGAAAATAACAAGGTGAGAGGTAGGGGAATAAACAAAGGGGGTAGGTGATAAAAAATCAACTAATTTCGTTAACCTTTATAAATTAATTAGCTTACACGGAGCGGCAGTAGTTTAAAATTAATTTACGTCACATGGCTAGAATCAATAAATAATAAGAGGACCCTATAATATTACCAGGGGGGACCAAGTCATCCCCAAAATAAAATGGCAAACGCCCAAAAACTCATCCTATAAAGGTAGCCCATGTAATAGGTAGGACTATGGGAAGTACCAAATATCACATCACAATGGAAGACCCTAGTTCTAGGCTTCGAGCCCTGGTCAGCCTATAAGCTGATTACTTCAATAAGGGGGAGTAGTGAGATGAAACTAAAGGGAGTAAGTAAGGTTGAGTAAAAAACGCTCAATAAAAGTAACGTTGAGAATAGTGGTCAAATGTAACATGATGCATGTTTAATCTTAACGCACACGTTAACAATGGCGAACATCAATAGAAAAACTGGGTCTGATGCCCTCCAAGGTATTGCCGGTCAGGTGTAGAACCACAGACGCGAAAAGTAATCCCAAAAAAGTAGCTCCGAGGGGGAGGAGACCCCGAAAAGGTCCCACGAAATGTAGGACGTCTGACTGACGTTGTCGATGGCTACTACGTGCTTCGCGGTTGGTGGATTAAGTGTCCGGATGTCTCTCTTAAAGTGACTTTGTAGCAGTGTACGTAACTAAGTAAGTATAATAGTAATAGATTATATATAAAGTATCATATTATTATTATTAGAGTTGTATATATAAATAATATGATTAATGAATTATATATATAATAAAATTAATTATATTATATTAATATATTAATGTTATATATATATATAAAATTATATAATAATATAATATAAGTTTGGTTTGTTGTATGCTAGTTGTGGGGTGTTGTGTTGTGTGTTTAGTGTAGTGGCTGAGCTATAGTGTGTTTCCTAATGTGGCATTTTGTGGAACAAGCGCGGTAAAACATTTATATCAAAACAACACAGTGAATCTACACCACACACTAAATCACCACAGTAGAATGAGCAAGTGGGATTTTATTTAGCTGTTATTTTCAAGCCACAATTTATGATAGCAGAAAGATTTTAATAAATTAATATATATGCAAATACATATAAGGGTTATCATCATTTAATTAGTGTGAGACCTATATTGCATTATCTATCATCGGTCAATTTGCCATTCAAAAAACAAAAATTAATATTAGCGCCATATTAATTATTCTATATTATTTGGATTAGGGAGAAAGGTTTCATAAAATATTATATAATTATAATTTCTTCCGAGGGTGTGTAAATTTCAGGTGGGTGATGACGATCATGATGATTATGATATAATAATAAAAGAACGATAGAAAAAAATAGGGTAAGTAAAAATATTAGGCTACCTGAATTCATAATTTAAAAGGTAAATTATGTAGATAAGTACGTAATATTAATCTATCCTTTTTGTAGTTATTTGGAAAATTTTAAATTGGAACTTAATTAAGTAAATCTAACAGTATTCTAAGTTAATATTGTATACTATAATCATATATATATAAATAAATATCACTATACCTTAGAACATATCATATAAATATATAGTATAAGAAGATACAAAAGAACGAACATAATCTTTGAGATATCATTTTAATTAGGAGTTTTCGGGTTTTACCAAACCCATCATCACTAAAAAAATTTAAAATTACAAATAATATTATGAAGTTAAAAAATTAAAATTAAATAATAAGTATAATAATAATAATGAAAAATAATAATAGATCAATATCCCAAGGCTAGGAAATAGAAAATTATTATATAATTACAATAAATATAATTAATTAATAATAATAAACAACTCAATAAAATATATTATCTATAATAATATAAATAATAAAAAAGCATGGAACATACAAAAATGAGTGAATATAATATCATATAAATAGATGGAATAATAATAATAATAATAATAATAAATAATACATAATATAAATAATAATTAGTAGTACAAATTAAATAATAATATAAGACGTACAATTAAAGACACAACAAAAAATGCTTCAAACAGAAGAAAATTAATTTATCAAATTTAAAAATTAAAGATGTTATATGATTAGAGATTATAAGACGCTAATATTAAGAATATTACCTAAGATCGGTTTGTAGATTGATCGCAGTAGTTGCATCGAGGGTAGATAATGATATGTATCGAAAATATAGACAGAAAACTAAGCTGACCTATATTATAGCTAGAAGATTTGGTGGTTGGGTAAAATTGTCAGTATTTGTAAAAAGATATAAATAGTAAGCGTAGATACATTGCACTAATAGAGTTAATAAGGAAGAAAGATTACATATGTAGCTATAGGAAACAGGGACTTCATTAAAGTATGATATTAAGTATATAACTTTAAATATCTGATTAATATATATAACAAAATACATCTTTGAGTTTGAGAGGAAGCATTTCTGGGTATACAGATGTTGTAAGGTAAGTGTAATATCTTATTGTGATAAATTCTCATAGTAAGGTTTTGTATTTCACATTTCATTAAACGGTATATTACAACGTAATATTAAACTTTATCTTAACAGTGGTGTTTATTCTTCTGTATTTAAGTTAGTATCAGGATTGGCCAAGATTGCTACTGGAAGGTTTCACTTAACATTTATTATACCAAAGTTCATTATCATTATTCAATTATTTTTTATTATTAAATAAGACATGTGGATTCTCTGAATGGTAGGATAGATGAGAGGTTTTATTTTGCTCCCCAAAATTTCTTTGCCACAAGGCAATAGAGTAAGGTGGTCCTTCATTGGCTTATAGCATGGTGCAGATTTTTCTTCTTTTGTGATATAAGTTCTCCTGGACATCTTCTTCCAGAATAGGCCCATTTCATCATAGTTGAACACTTGACTGGAAATAAACTATAAGAGCGATCGGACAAATTGCAATACATAAGAAAGTCCTAATTATAATCGTATGAAATATATATAACATTTTACCTTATCATAAGTACAAAAACTATTTTCCGACTCAAGAAAACAAACAGAGACAAAAAGAAGAAAGAAATCACTAAGAAATTTTTACAACTATTTTATAATTTATTAACTCTTGTTATCAAAGTGTTTTCAGTTGCTCACTTAAATTGTTTGCTTTAATTGCGCTTTGTCTGTATGCGACTGGAAACTCAGCCAAAGACCCCGTTACCCAATTAGGGGACCAGACTTTGGCTTATACAAACCTGAGCTAAGTCTAGAGGATTTCAAAGTCATTACATGGGATCCTAATTCACTACTAATAGAGAACTAAAACTACGCTCATTAAAAATTTTCACCTAGAAAAATCTGCATCAGACGCCACATACTCTTCAGAGAGATGCCACGACATCTCAAAGGATAGCTTTCAAGGTATTGTACTTTCGCGCTCATGGTTCTATACTACTGAACGAAGGACTCTCTCGAGAAAGTTTGTTTTAACACACTCAGTACAAAACAGCCGAAACTTACTCAGAATTGAGTCTCCTCATATAGTTCTTTTTGACTAGAATTGTAAGGCTGTATTTAAATATAATCATATTTGCATTTAGACTAATTTCGTTAATTTGCCAAGAATATATTGATGTAAATATTTACTTTTACTGTCATTAATGTCAAATCTCGAAATGTATAGATGTAAATAAAATATATATTATCATTATTTATACAACACCAATGTTACTCAAAATCACCAACACAATAACTCTAAAAAACCAGGATCATCTTTCTCAGGATTATTAATATTTTCACACGTTCTCTATGTTTGTTTTTACTATAGAGCTATATTTATGTTCTGAGTACATTCCTAAAACACACGAGACTCTCATGAAGTCACATATCACCTAAAAACAAGAAAAGTATCTTTCTTAAGCGCAGAGTCTATTATCATCTTTTTAAACCTCACTTATCAAGTCTTTTTCTTATGCAGTTTTAGATTTTATTCTTACGACTAATCGCAATCTCGCCTCTCTTTATTTATTGTGAGACTTATGTACATAATCAATATGGAATTCTCTCTCTTAGATACAGTTCATGTTACGAGGGTGTGTATGATTTCAGTGTGAGTTATTCATCTCTATTATTTAATTATCTATTTAATTTTAATCATATAAAGTAATTTATTTAAACTCACTCTAATTCGGAAATTAATTAAATGAGTAGCTTGAGAGCTTAAGTGTTATTCATTTATTCAAGTTATGCTACTATCTCATGTGATTTATTATTTTATTTATTTTGAGAAGCTTATAAGATTTATTTATTATTTATATTTTTTTCACTATTTAACTCTTCACGTCTCCATTAAATCTGAAATGTTTTCTTTATTTAAGATAGATTTATTTATATTATATATAACTAATTTCATAATAATATTGTAATTTCTAATTTTCTGCTTCTCAGCGCTGATTATATTAGATGAAAAAGGTTTTCGATAACCCGCGAAATCCGCCTACTTCTCAATTTAATGATTTCAACTAATGCTCTCTGTATTCGTCTCCTAATTTTATATTCTCTTTAAGCTGATTAACCAGTAGTTGAATGACGTAGCTTCTATTTGGAAATCTTATTAATCATAATATATTATTATCTATATATTATATCATTAAATATATACTTATATTACCATGTTATTAATTAATATCTAAACTATATAATTCTTTAATACTATTATAGGTTAAAAATTATATATATATATATTCTATCTATTTTATATACTCTTTAAGAAACTATTTGCAATGGCGACAAGGAACTCCCATGCATAGAGAGACATTCTATTATAAATTCATAATTTTATTATGTATAAATCTTTTATGTTATATTGTTTACCTTATGAATTATATCTAGTGGGGGAGGTTTTTTATTTGGATAAACCCGAAAAAACAATAAATAAGTCAAACATAAACATCAAGTTGTAAGTTTTCTTATTACTATTTAGAATCCATATTTTCGAGTCAACAATTCGATACATATCTTATTCACATCAATATTATTGAGTCACTATGTCAAATAATAATAATAAAAAACTATCATTTATGGTTTATTATGATATATCCTATCTATGGTAAATATTGATTAAAATATAATATTGAATTTTCATTGATATAAATGCCAATATATTTCTATGGCCACTAAAAAAAGAAACTAGCTCTTTGTAGCTAAAATCATATTAAACTATTATTTTAAAATCACTACTCATCTATGTCTGATCAATGACTAAATTAACTCTATCAACTCTTCGCTTCTTAGAGAGGTTAGTAGAAGCCTGAATGCACAGTGACATATCCAACATTACTTGACTAATTTGGGAACTATTACGGAGATGATAAGATTCGGTAGCCTGAGAAATTGGCACTCATCAGACTTGATATTGATCACATTATTCTATCATAACATATCAATTTATTGATTCTACTAAGTTATGATGACTGAAGATTGCACGATGCTGGGGGCAGGATTATTTTCTATAGACATAATAATCAAGGAATTTCTGTTAAGCAGTTTAATGAATAAAGCTCTAACGTTACATATTTATTTTATTTTTTTTTTACTTATTTATTTTGCATAATAATGTAATAACAAGAATTTACTTTTTCAGATTTGCCCTATTATATTTCTGTTTCTGAGAGAAATCAACAAGTACTAAAGTGAATGACAACTAGACTTTTTGTTCATCTCTCTTACAACCAATTATCACTGACTTCTTGTTATTATATTCTCAATACCAAAGCCTTTTCTTCTCTGATCCAAATATTAGGTATAATTGAATTCATTACTTTTCAATATTTATTAAATAATTACTAAATATTAGCTTATCATATTAATACAGTTTACTAGTTTCTCAAGTTAGTGATATAATAACATATTTGGGAACTTAGAGGTATATGGTTATTACTTCATCGGGGATTGGAAGATAAAAGTTGGAATTATTTGTGGTGTGTCTTTTAAAAGAGCAAATTTGTAAATAATATATTAATTTAATTTTATGTCTTATGTGGAGATTTAAAATATTTTTTAATTATTGGAAATTTTATTTTGTGCATTTAGAAGCTAAGAGAAAAAAATGAACCACAGTGAAAAATTAATTTAGATGATATTTCCTCATGTCAATTGTCTAAAATCTTAAATACCGTAATTACTGGTTAACTCTTTTACACTAATTTTTAGGTTTTAGGTTTATGACTGAAATACTAATCCAATATGTTCAATGTTTCAGTCAACCAAGTTTTAACATTATTATCTTTTATTTTTTTTTTTTAAATTTTTATATTTTTATTTTATATATTATTAATATTGTGGCTGTGACTGACGCAGTCGTATAATTTTAAATTAGTGCTGGTTGCTGTTAGCAAAGCTTTGTAAACAATCGTCCTGTCATGCTTTGCTAGAAATCAATCACTCAGTTAGTTTCTAGGTTATAACAGCACTACTAAGTCTAAAGATTATAGGTGGTGACAATGTTTGAAGCTTTAATAATATGATAAATTTAAATATATTATTTAATTACAATTTTACTTACGATATGACATGCTGTTATGTCATGACTATCAATAAATATACTGTAACAATAGCAATACCATTTAACTTTACAAGTTTCTACCATAAAGAAGATATGATAATTCAATTCAGTACAATGGGTCAATTTTGGGAACAATTTACTATTATACCTTAATAATAAAATAAATATTTAGTTAATCAAATTTATAAACCTATATTGACTGTTTATATTAATTTTATATAAATAACTATTGAAACTGATATCATACAAAATAAAAATCACACAATTATTGATTCAACTTAAAAGTTAATATCACCCCACTGGGTACTGATTTTTAGGGGGAAAACCCCAGTTTTATTTTTAAACATTGATTTATATATGTATATATAATTATATATATATATTAATATATTATATTGTTTAATATTTTTAATTAAATTGGTTAATTTATTAATAAGCCATTTAAATACTATTATGTGTTTATTTTATTTTATAAGTTTTTTTTTTTTTAGTTATGTTTAAATAGTTATTTATATTTTTTTTTTTATTATTATTAAAAGTAGGGGCTATTTACTATATAACTGGTATATTAGGTTATATATATATATTATATATATAAACCAAATAAGTATATATAATAATAATAACTAAAATACTTCTCCTTTCCTTAATGTTCACAAGGAATAATTAGGATAATATAAAAAAGAAAAGGACTTTATTATTAATATATTAGTTTTATAAATACTTAAGTATTGAATAAGTTTAAACAAGCTGATATAATAGTAGCGATAATTACTACGATGGCGTTTCTTATTAAATTATATAGTGATGTAAATAATATAAAATTGTTAAGTAATAGTATAATATTAAAATGATATAATGTAATAAGTGTATTATAGAGTCAGTAAAAGAATGAATAAATGAGAGGAGAAATTAATCATACCAATCATATAATTCAATTCCTATGTTTATATATGATGAAAATTAGAATATATTAACTAGCGAAGTTCACCCCAGAAGCACTGAGAAGATAGCTATACCCAGTGTGCAAAATCGACTCGGAAACGCTTCGAATTGAGAAAAAAAATCTATATTAATAACCAATTCCAGAATAATAGATCACATTGAATACCATGGATAATACAGAAACCGAAGCTAGAATGAATAGTATCACCCGTAACAGGATCACAGATCAATGTAAAACAATAATAAATAACTTCTTATACTTATTAGTGATTAGCTCAAGAGTTTTTAATAATATATTAAAAGAAAAATAATTCCTAAGATAGTATAATAGCTAATCACATCTTTAAAATAATAGCTACTCTTGTGCAAAGAGTCTCAAACTGGTAGAAAGTAAAAAGTACATTGCCTCGACAACACAACAAAACAAGAGAAACCACACTAACTAGACAGCAAACAAAACAGAATCAACAATGACAACACATAAGCAGCAACGCCACCAGCGCCAAGAGCAGCAACGCCAACAGCGCTAAGAGACCAACAACAACAACGCGAACAACAACGCGAACAACAACGCGAAGAACAACGCGAACAACAGAAGCGAACAACAACGCAAACAGCACGCAAGAGCAACAACGTACGAGAACAGACATCAAGCAAACCAACAAATTTCTAATAGAAACGTACAATCTCAGAATCTACAAAGATTAAGAACAATTGTTTAACCACACACATTTTGCCGGTATGTCGAGGTGTCGGTTGCATGTGAGTCTAATTTTAATCGGCGTTCATTTAGAAAGGGAAATTCAAAAAGAATTATTATTTGATTGACTCTGGAAAATTGAATTATTAATGGAATTCTTTTATATTATTAATGTGTTAATTTATTTCTGCCATTCCCATTTTCTCCCTGAAGCTCGCTTTATTTTTTTTGTGTTTAATTTGTAATTATTTTTATTATTATTATAATTATTGATGTTTGTCAGTCTCTGATATCTTTTTTCTTGATCTCATTTTCCTGTATCGCCACGTCGCCAATCACAACGATTGTCATTATATTGCGTTAAATCTGTGCAATTGTCGCTCTATAGGTGATATTATAAAGCAACTTGAACTCATAAAATGAGGTTGAATTTAATCATTTATCTATTATCCATCTAATATAGAATTTATCAGAAATTCGTATGGACAATTGATTTTTATTACTTCTATAAACAAATAAATAATAGAGTTTCTAAGAGTATTCATTATGCATAATAACCTCATACCATGTAACATACCATAAGTCAAAATAATAATCTCCACTAACACAAATATCATTTTGAGTAAATTACATTCCGAGATACTTCATATGCCAAGAAACAAATACCAAATTGTACGTATAGGCCATGAAGAAAAAGTTTTTTTTACAATTTATAATATTCATTGTATATCTGATCTAAAAATGTCAAGAAGTACTTCTTTATGGTTTAATTTTTTAATTCTTTTTGCACTCAAAAGTTATATCTCGGGAAACAATAAACAATTAAGAAATACGATAAAATATGTTATAAATCATAAATGTTCATCGTAACTAACTATTCATATTAAATGGTTTTTATCAGAAAAAAAGATAACTAATAATCTTATATTTCCGTTATATAAGTGAGGAGTTTTTCTATGCTCTGATCAAATGACATTACAACCCACCTCTTGAGCTAAATTCCTGGGAACAAACAACCGATATATAATTTTATTTTTTGTCCTAATCTCTTCATACATGAAATTGGTGAAATATGATATTAAATAAATTCTTACATATTTATAAATATGGTAATACTGAAATACTCGGACTGAGAGTAGATGGAGACAGAAATGGGAGCTAAAATTTCTCTTATTAGAAATTAACATTTTTGTACGAGAAAAAGAGTTGACACATGATTAGTCCTTATTAGAAACATATTAATTATTTATAAGTCCCAGTGTGCAACTGTATAAACTTTATCAATTTCTGAGATTTAGCACTTCGCAATCTTTAAATAACATATGAAATTTAACATCTACAAACTATCGGTATCAGGAGCCATTTATTAGTCTACTATTTTTCAATGCTCTCTTCTCATCTTAATAGATAATATATCATCTAAATTAATACTAAAGCAAACTGTTTATATACTTTTAAGGTCAATAATAAAAGTTCAATAAAAAAAAATAGTGTATTTTATATATATATATATATATATAGATGAGTTGGAAAGTTACATTATCTATAAAAATATATATAACCGTAGGTGATATTGAGGACTGGGGACTGTGGGAATGGACTGTGAGTAAGGACTGAGTGAGGAACTGTGAGGTATGGTAGGTGAACTGGGGAATGGGACTGGGTACATGGGAAATCTAGTGAGCTTGAGGGACTGAAGTAAACATTTAAAATAACTCTAGTAAATCACAAGTTGAATGTAATAAGAAAGTCCAATAGTTATGCTAATCCTGTATTAATTGGTAAGGCTGGGCGAATGGCCTAGCCTTTCCTGATATTTGTTATCTAACAGCAAATTCACTTCATTAATTAATTATATACATATCAATTTAAATGAAAACATCGATACAGTCTATCATCCAACTGAGGTATTATAAAAATCAAACTACAAGGGCATTCATTCCAACAAGATTGTCCGGATAAACAATTTAAATATTCTGAATCAAGATATGGCAACAAAATTGTAATAACAAACAAAAAATGGTAATCTACAAAGCTCCTATCTCTACAGATTTAACTACTACTACTACTACAGTTAGCTCGGTTACTACTACTCAACTACTACTACACTACTACTAGCTACTATCTTGATCGACATAAAAATATAGTTATTGTATAGGAGAATTAAGTTATTTCTTCATAAATAATAATGTGTAATAAAATATAATAATATAAAATAATAATAAAATCATAAGGAAAATTTAATAAGAATTAATTTAAAATATTAATTGATATAAATTAATAATAATAATAATAAATTATAAAAAATATGTAATAAAGGATAAATAATAATTAATAATGAATATGTAGTTATTTTAAAATTGTAAAAATATATTTATCTGTATTAGAAAGAAAATTATATTGGTAGACTGTTAATGAGTAAGATTTATTAATGATATGAGCTTCAGTATTTAAAGAGAAGATTAAGAATTTGTTTCCGAAAGGTTCTTTTGTGTAGAGTTAGCTCACAATTATAGATTTGTAAGTAATATTTATGGTTTAGTAAAATTAATTATTTTAATTGTATAAAGATAAATAGGATGAATAAGTAGGATAATATTGATATATGATTTCATTCAAGATTGCTGCATCGAAAATTAAAGATATGAATGTTTGATTGTTTTTGTTACATTGAGAATGTAAGTAAGGATTTATTGCTATTATCACTAACACATAGATGTCAATAATTCTAATAATTCAATATAATAAATCCTGTTATGAATAAGATTAATAATCAATTATCTATGAATAATGATAAATTGAGGTTATAGATATAATAATATATAATAATAATCATCGTGCGAATTCTACAAATAAATATCATATTTATATAAATTATATTCTATATTTTATAAATAAACAAAAAAATGATAATATAAAGTAATTGGAAATATAAGATGATCGAAAGTTTTTTCTCTCTCTGTATAATAAAAAATAGATGGACACTACAGCCAAAAAAAAAATAAAATAAAAAGAGTTAATAATAAAAGTTGGATAGAGAAAGAACAAGAATGAGAGCCAAATGAATAAATATAGTTCAAAATATAGTTTTATTATCTCTACAACAAATATCAACAGAAAGTAGACGAATTATATTAAATTCCCAGATTCATACTTATATAAAAACTTACTTAGAGGTAATCCTTATTACAGCTTAAAATAAATTCGATTACATCAAATAATTTAGCAACCTATATACACACACAATAAACGAGGGTTATTATTTAGATAAATTATACTAGTTATGTGATTATGTAAGATAGGGATATCTTGCTCAATATTAAATATTTTTTTAAGACATAAAAAGAGTTAATAAATTAAGAAAAGTTAGAAATGTTGCAAAGATCATCAAGGTTCTTATCGAGAGGTGGAATGGAGAGGGTAGAGGATACGAAGAGAAATCAATGAATGAAAATCACTATAGTATATTAACCCAAGGGGGGGATTGATAAATAACTCAAGGAAAAGCCAATAAGATATTAAATTAATGGACTTAGTTAAGAGAAGGGTAATTTACCGAGTCACTGGCAGTGAGAAAAATCAATCATTCGAGTGAAGGTGGCTATGTCAATGAAATAATAAATAATGAAGTTAATCTAACATTTATAAATAGAAGATGGTAAATCCGTCAAGGATCGATTACACCACAATTAAAATTAATAGACCTTTATAGAGTGAACAAAGTATTAATTACAACAACAATTGTTCAAGACAATTATTAACATAATGTTTATTAAATACGAAATATCTTTATTAGATAATGTAGTAATGTCTGTATATAAGTCGGAATTCAAAAAAGGACAAAGGTTATCTTAACTAGGTAATTTATAAATTTATTTAGCAGTAAATTAAGTTCCAGTAAAATCAAGTGGAAAGGTTTGGATGGTTAGTCAGATTAGGTATAGTAACGTCAAAGTAGGACGTAGAGAGGGGTGGGAAATGGGAGTGGAAAGCATATAATAGCTTCGAGATTAGGACTATGTATTTGTTTTATGCGAATAAGTGTACCAGAATGAGCGCATAGGAAGGTAAAAGTATAGGACGGGTTAAAAGATTATGTAGCCATTATGTTAGTATTCGGGGAGAGAATATATAGTGATTTGTTGTATTGATGTATTTTTCGTAGAGTTTGATAGGTTAGGATGGCTTGCATTATTGTCATTTTTGTTTTGTGCTTTCTGGTCACTCTTTAGAGGTTCGTCTAAACTTTATACGGTATTGTATGATCACCCCTCACTGAGTATCCTAGCTTTTATAGTAAATCGTGAGTAGTTATGATTTATGGTTTTTATGGAGATCAAAAATTTAATCATTTATTCTTTATGTATAATTAGTATAGAATATAACTATATTACTATATATATTACCAGATGACTTTACTACATATACTGAAAGTCACCTATACTATTACGTTATAATGTTGTGAAGTCATCTGATACTTATGAAGTTCCTTGGCGTGGTGTAATTATCATGTTTTTCGATACTGTATGTAGACAATAGTGGTGTTCTCTAATTCATGTGTCATGTAGATTCCATATATTATATGGACTTTTACTGTAGTTTGTGCTGGATATAGAGAAGTCTTAGAGAGCGTTCTTGATTGTTTAGTTGTGTTTATTGTGGGTTATTGTTGTGTTAATTGTTGTGTGATGTACTGTGTTATTAGTACATAATATATTTCTCTCTGGGCAGCTTGATTGTGTGCATAGTTGTGACGGGTTTTCGCACTGTTGTGTGAGAGTTGTATGTGTGTTGCTGCAGATCCTGAGTTCATTTGATGGTGGTTGTTGGCTTTAATTTATCTTAAATTAAGCGGATAGCTATGAATTTTTATTATTTTCATGTGTACAGGTTGGTATTTGGATACGTCTAGGTAGGAGACAAATCGTTCGGCGTAGAAAAATATGAGCCATAGTTATATCTCAAGGGGAATAAAAAGTCCGACATAGGTTTTTCATCTTCGTAGACTGAACTTAGTTGGCTTCGTCTCAATGACACAGCTGCGGTCTCAGTTGGCACCTCTACTACTTGCTCTATGCAGGATATCAGACAATACCTTATCTGAATGAAAAAACTTTCGTTCTCAAGATCGTGCCACGGTCTGAAATACTCTTGCTAAGTTTCTTTATTCATTAACTCGGAATCGTTGTCAGGGATATTTTCAGTGGTGTGCGAGTGCTTCTCCACTATGGAGCTGTGGGAACGTTATCTAGTCGTCACGACGAGCTACAACCTAAAGATGAGAGGTGGCCGTGGGTGATTACATCTCCTCTGAGCTGAATCCTCTTGTGCAGATTATCGGACTTAAAGATATGTGGTGTATTTGAGTGTCCCTTTCTTTCTGACAAGAAAAGAATCGAGCGAGTGTCGTTCTAATGATACTCCTTGGCCGCCCCAATACGATGATAATAATAAGTAAAGTTAAGACCCTTTTCTTCTCTGAAGCGTTTACAGCAGCGTGAACATTAGCAGAGTAAAACTAGATCCGGCTGAGCGGTAAAATTAGGCACACATTAAAGGTCGCTCTCGTCTTTGGTTTGCGTGTTCCTAATTTCATCCCTTCGTTCGTTCACTTCTTGTGACGACCGTTCGGCGAAGACAACTCCCACTCTCAATTGACATGTGATCACTTTCCTACATCTTAGCCCGTGTCCCCATGGATATCCGCCTGTGATTCACGATGCGGGAATGAGTGAACATGAGATCTATTTAATGCGCTAGCGAAACGATAAGGTGAAAAGAATAACAGCTCAGCTCACTTCGGATGCTAATTTTTCCTATTCATGGTTTGTTTCTTATCTTGGAGTGAATTTTTCAGGGACTCTCTTCGAGAACGTTGCTGGCGCGTTGCGGTCCTGCCGAGCGCTTTTTTTGTCTCTTCGACTTACGTCGATAGAAGTAGAGCTGTAGACGCATATCTAAATTGGACTTAAAGCACACTTGTCACACTCTCAGCTCACCTACATGAAACACCTCTGTTTATATCTAATAGTCTATCGATTGTTGGTTCTTTCACTCAAAGACTTATAAGGTACGGAGGCCGGAGATGACCTCCCCGGGATGCACAGACGAGCATCTGCTGCATGATGTTCTTGCGAGCATACTGTAATTCACTATATAACTAAACCGTCCTTAAACTTCTCATATTGTTAATTTCATATAAAGTATCTTTTTAGATGAAACTCTACTCAACTCTCATTTCCTTGATCATCCATTTAATATTCATATCAATTCTCACCTATTCACTTCTAGTAATATCTAGTCAAGTATACGCTTTATTCGATAATATACTTATCGATGGATTAAACTGTGATCATATATATTTCCTTTAAATCTGTACTGATTTATGGTCCTTTATACTGCCTTATAATGTGTGATATATAACTAATATAGTAAGTCTAAATCAATATTGTTATTTTTAAAGTCATATATTATAATACTACTATATTAGGCCTTTTGACCCGTGATATAATACTATTGAGCTCAC
>JABUQX010033587.1:0-2500 GCA_015478945.1 Trachelipus rathkii
CACGAATTTATAATTAATATAAATAAATATTAATATCCTAAATCCTAATTCCCTTTTAGTGTTAGAGGTTTGCCAAAAAAGTACCAGCTATATTTGGGGTATCTTCCTCACCTTATATATATATATATATAATATATAATATACTATATATATATATTATATTATATATTATATATATATATATAATATAATATATATATATATATATATATATATATATATATATATATATATATACTATAATATATATAATATATATATAAATATATATATATATAATATATATATATATATATATATATATATATATAGAATAGGCCTATATATATATATATATATATATATAATATAATATATATATATAATATATAATATAGTTATATATAATATAATATATATATTATATATATAGATTGGTGGGCAATATTAATTGGACCAAGTTTTAAAAAAATAACATTTTAATATCAACAAAAATATTTTAAAGTTACATATAGTTGCATTTTATAAGAAATGTGCCCTCACTTTTGCTTTTCTACCATGCAATGATACATATTCACTAAGTTTGAAACATATTTCTTTAAGTTCGTCATCTGGATTATTGACGCACTATCACCACTGGTTCTCCTGCCATCTTTATAATGCGTACTAACAAGTTGATTTGTTCGATATGAAAAGTTTTTTCAATGTGTTTCTTAAAGACATTATTATCATATGTGTACGAAGAGAAATAAATTTGCAACAAATTCCTCGGAGTTACGATCCATAATAAAATATGTTAAAAATCACTTCAGATGAAAATGAGAACCCTCAGCTTGCAAAAGTTTATGTGACATTGATTTATTTACATTGGAAATACATAAAATACTTAAATAAATTGAAAATTACTATAACGAACGTTGAAGCATAAAAAATATTATGATTAAATTAAGAAAAATCTCATGAAATAATGACAAAATGAAGCTTTGCACAGAAAGCAAATTAATCAAAAAGGAAGTGTACCAATAGAATTTTGCGCACCACAACACACACACACACACACTATATATAATATATTATATATATATATATATATATAATATATATAATATATATATACTATATATATATTAGATATTAATATATATATATATATATTATATATATCTATTATAATATAATATTAATATATTATATATATATATATATATAATATATTATATTATAATAATAATATAATTTAATATATTAATATATATTATAATATATAATATATATATAATATTTATAATATATATATATATATATATATATATATATATATTTATATATATATAGCAAAATTTTTTTTTGTTTATATATTATATAATATTATATATAATATCTATATATTATTATATATGATATAATATTATATGGCAAAATTTTACTTTGTGGCCTATACCATGTAACTCGAGAACGGCAACACCTACAGTAAAACAAATTATATATTGGAATCATCGGAAAATTCTAAGGAGGGATTTTTAATTTTTTTTTTTTTTTTTTTTTCGTGGAAATATTTTTAAAAAAAATTTCCCCCATTTAGGGGGCTCGAGACGACGGGGAACACAGGGGGGGCCGCCCCGTAGTTCCCCGGAAAGCCGAGAGACCCCGACTCCTGCCATCTTGCGTTACCATATGGTAATTCTTTAAGTTAAATAATAACCCTAAGTAGGGAAATTTTTTTAAAATATTTCCGACGAATAAATGCAAAAAAAAAAAAAAAAAAAAAAAAAAAAAAATTAAAAACCAATCCTTAGAATTTTCCGCTGATTCCAAATATATAAATTTGTTTTACTGTAGGTGCTACCGTTCTCATTAATCATTTTGATAGCCAAAGTGATTTTGGTCTATATCTAAATATATATATATGTATTAATATATATATATAATATATATATATATATATATGATATATATATATATAATATATATATATATATATATTATATATATATATATATACATGGGCGTAGGCAGGGGGGCAGGGGGGGGGCACTTGCCCCCCCTAAATCTTGGCGAAATAAAAAAACTGAACCTTAGATGTTTGCCAGACGACGTTAAAGGATATATCAATCGATAGATAATGAAATAGTAATTACTAATTACTAACGTATTTTTTATAAACATACATTTTTTTATAGTTTTAATGTGTTTTCGTTTTCATATTGGCTTGAAGTCAACTAACTAGCTGTGTGCTTTTTATACAGCTAGCTTCTTTTGACAGTATTCTCCGCTGGAACTCTCAGTATGTCGATAGCATTTGGCGGCTGATAAAGCTGCTAAATATATATATATTAACTATATATAATATATATATATATATATAATATATATATATATATATATATATATAATATATATATATATATATATATATTATATATATATTATAATATAATATATATGATATATATATATATATATAGATATTAATATATTATATATATATATATATATATAATATATAATATATAATAATATA
>JABUQX010033587.1:10000-15000 GCA_015478945.1 Trachelipus rathkii
ATGTCTGGGACTTGGACCATATAGTAATTAGAATCACTATGGTCCTATGATTTGTGTGTAAGCATCGAAATTTAGCTCAAGGTCCACGTTTTTATGTTACAGGTCTTCAAAAACAAGAATTTAAACTTATTTATTTTGTTGTTAAATGCTAATATTTAGAAGTTCTCAAATCTTAATGTTGAACTCTGAGAGTTGAACCTTATAATAATTATATTAGATAGTATCGTGGTATTTGTGTGCCACTTTCGAATTTCAGATCAAAGTTCACGCTCTCGAAATATATATGTTCCGAAGTTTGATTTTAATTTTTCTGTCTCGCTCATGCTAATTATTCATTCTAAAGGGTTCTCAAATGAAAATGATGATGTCTTGGACTTGGACCATATAATATTTAGAATTACTATGGTCCTATGACTTGTGTGTAAGCATCGAATTTTAGCTCAAGGTCCACGTTTTTATGTTATAGGTCTTCAAAAACAAGAATTTAAACTTTTTTATTTTGTTGTTAAATGCTAATATTTAGAAGTTCTCAAATCTTAATGTTGAACTCTGAGAGTTGAACCTTGTAATAAATATATTAGATAGTATCGTGGTATTTGTGTGTCACTTTCGAATTTCAGATCAAAGTTCACGTTCTCGAAATATATATATGTTCAGAAGAATGATTTCAATTTTGCTTTCTCGTTCATGCTAGTTGTTCATTCTAAAGGGTTCTCAAATTAAAATGATGATGTCTGGGACTTGGACCATATAATAGTTAGAATCACTATGGTCCTATGACTTGTGTTTAAGCATCGAAATTTAGCTCAAGGTCCACGTTTTTTTATTACAGGTGTTCAAAAAACAGAATTTAAACTTTTTTATTTTGTAATTATATGCTAATATTAAGAAGTTCTCAAATATAAATATTGAACTCTGACAGTTGAACCTTATAATAAATATATTAGATAGTATCGTGGTATTTTTGTGTCACTTTCTAATTTCAGATCAAAGTTCACGCTCTCGAAATATATATGTTCCGAAGTTTGATTTTAATTTTTCTGTCTCGCTCATGCTAATTATTCATTCTAAAGGGTTCTCAAATGAAAATGATGATGTCTGGGACTTGGACCATATAATATTTAGAATTACTATGGTCCTATGACTTGTGTGTAAGCATCGAAATTTAGCTCAAGGTCCACGTTTTTATGTTACAGGTCTTCAAAAACAAGAATTTAAACTTATTTATTTTGTTGTTAAATGCTAATATTTAGAAGCTTCCAAATCTTAATGTTGAACTCTGGGAGTTGAACCTTATAATAAATATATTAGATAGTATCGTGGTATTTGTGTGTCACTTTCGAATTTCAGATCAAAGTTCAGGTTCTCGAAATATATATATATATTCAGAAGAATGATTTCAATTTCGCTTTCTCGTTCATGCTAGTTGTTCATTCTAAAGGGTTCTCAAATGAAAATGATGATGTCTGGGACTTGGACCATATAGTAATTAGAATCACTATGGTCCTATGATTTGTGTGTAAGCATCGAAATTTAGCTCAAGGTCCACGTTTTTATGTTACAGGTCTTCAAAAACAAGAATTTAAACTTATTTATTTTGTTGTTAAATGCTAATATTTAGAAGTTCCCAAATCTTAATGTTGAACTCTGGGAGTTGAACCTTATAATAAATATATTAGATAGTATCGTGGTATTTGTGTGTCACTTTCGAATTTCAGATCAAAGTTCACGCTCTCGAAATATATATGTTCCGAAGTTTGATTTTAATTTTTCTGTCTCGCTCATGCTAATTATTCATTCTAAAGGGTTCTCAAATGAAAATGATGATGTCTGGGACTTGGACCATATAATAATTAGAATCACTATGGTCCTATGACTTGTGTGTAAGCATCGAATTTTAGCTCAAGGTCCACGTTTTTATGTTACAGGGCTTCAAAAACAAGAATTTAAACTTATTTATTTTGTTGTTAAATGCTAATATTTAGAAGTTCCCAAATCTTAATGTTGAACTCTGGGAGTTGAACCTTATAATAAATATATTAGATAGTATCGTGGTATTTTTGTGCCACTTTCGAATTTCAGATCAAAGTTCACGTTCTCGAAATATATATATATGTTCAGAAGAATGATTTCAATTTTGCTTTCTCGTTCATGCTAGTTGTTCATTCTAAAGGGTTCTCAAATTAAAATGATGATGTCTGGGACTTGGACCATATAATAGTTAGAATCACTATGGTCCTATGACTTGTGTTAAGCATCAAAATTTAGCTCAAGGTCCACGTTTTTTTATTACAGGTGTTCAAAAAACAGAATTTAAACTTTTTTATTTTGTTGTTAAATGCTAATATTTAGAAGTTCCCAAATCTTAATGTTGAACTCTGGGAGTTGAACCTTATAATAAATATATTAGATAGTATCGTGGTATTTGTGTGTCACTTTCGAATTTCAGATCAAAGTTCACGCTCTCGAAATATATATGTTCCGAAGTTTGATTTTAATTTTTCTGTCTCGCTCATGCTAATTATTCATTCTAAAGGGTTCTCAAATGAAAATGATGATGTCTGGGACTTGGACCATATAATATTTAGAATTACTATGGTCCTATGACTTGTGTGTAAGCATCGTATTTTAGCTCAAGGTCCACGTTTTTATGTTACAGGTCTTCAAAAACAAGAATTTAAACTTATTTATTTTGTTGTTAAATGCTAATATTTAGAAGCTTCCAAATCTTAATGTTGAACTCTGGGAGTTGAACCTTATAATAAATATATTAGATAGTATCGTGGTATTTGTGTGTCACTTTCGAATTTCAGATCAAAGTTCACGCTCTCGAAATATATATGTTCAGAAGAATTATTTTAATTTTTTTGACTCGCTCATGCTAATTATTCATTCTAAAGGGTTCTCAAATGAAAATGATGATGTCTGGGACTTGGACCATATAGTAATTAGAATCACTATGGTCCTATGATTTGTGTGTAAGCATCGAAATTTAGCTCAAGGTCCACGTTTTTATGTTACAGGTCTTCAAAAACAAGAATTTAAACATTTATTTTGTTGTTAAATGCTAATATTTAGAAGTTCTCAAATATAAATATTGAACTCTGAGAGTTGAACCTTATAATAATTATATTAGATAGTATCGTGGTATTTTTGTGCCACTTTCGAATTTCAGATCAAAGTTCACGCTCTCGAAATATATATGTTCCGAAGTTTGATTTTAATTTTTCTGTCTCGCTCATGCTAATTATTCATTCTAAAGGGTTCTCAAATGAAAATGATGATGTCTGGGACTTGGACCATATAATATTTAGAATCACTATGGTCCTATGACTTGTGTGTAAGCATCGAATTTTAGCTCAAGGTCCACGTTTTTATGTTACAGGGCTTCAAAAACAAGAATTTAAACTTATTTATTTTGTTGTTAAATGCTAATATTTAGAAGTTCCCAAATCTTAATGTTGAACTCTGGGAGTTGAACCTTATAATAAATATATTAGATAGTATCGTGGTATTTGTGTGCCACTTTCGAATTTCAGATCAAAGTTCACGCTCTCGAAATATATATATATGTTCAGAAGAATTATTTTAATTTTGCTTTCTCGTTCATGCTAGTTGTTCATTCTAAAGGGTTCTCAAATTAAAATGATGATGTCTGGGACTTGGACCATATAATAGTTAGAATCACTATGGTCCTATGACTTGTGTTTAAGCATCGAAATTTAGCTCAAGGTCCACGTTTTTTTATTACAGGTGTTCAAAAAAACAGAATTTAAACTTTTTTATTTTGTAATTATATGCTAATATTAAGAAGTTCTCAAATATAAATATTGAACTCTGACAGTTGAACCTTATAATAAATATATTAGATAGTATCGTGGTATTTTTGTGTCACTTTCGAATTTCAGATCAAAGTTCACGCTCTCGAAATATATATGTTCCGAAGTTTGATTTTAATTTTTCTGTCTCGCTCATGCTAATTATTCATTCTAAAGGGTTCTCAAATGAAAATGATGATGTCTGGGACTTGGACCATATAATATTTAGAATTACTATGGTCCTATGACTTGTGTGTAAGCATCGTATTTTAGCTCAAGGTCCACGTTTTTATGTTACAGGTCTTCAAAAACAAGAATTTAAACTTATTTATTTTGTTGTTAAATGCTAATATTTAGAAGCTTCCAAATCTTAATGTTGAACTCTGGGAGTTGAACCTTATAATAAATATATTAGATAGTATCGTGGTATTTGTGTGTCACTTTCGAATTTCAGATCAAAGTTCACGCTCTCGAAATATATATGTTCAGAAGAATTATTTTAATTTTTTTTGACTCGCTCATGCTAATTATTCATTCTAAAGGGTTCTCAAATGAAAATGATGATGTCTGGGACTTGGACCATATAGTAATTAGAATCACTATGGTCCTATGATTTGTGTGTAAGCATCGAAATTTAGCTCAAGGTCCACGTTTTCATGTTACAGGTCTTCAAAAACAAGAATTTAAACTTATTTATTTTGTTGTTAAATGCTAATATTTAGAAGTTCTCAAATATAAATATTGAACTCTGAGAGTTGAACCTTATAATAATTATATTAGATAGTATCGTGGTATTTTTGTGCCACTTTCGAATTTCAGATCAAAGTTCACGCTCTCGAAATATATATGTTCCGAAGTTTGATTTTAATTTTTCTGTCTCGCTCATGCTAATTATTCATTCTAAAGGGTTCTCAAATGAAAATGATGATGTCTGGGACTTGGACCATATAATATTTAGAATCACTATGGTCCTATGACTTGTGTGTAAGCATCGAATTTTAGCTCAAGGTCCACGTTTTTATGTTACAGGTCTTCAAAAACAAGAATTTAAACTTATTTATTTTGTTGTTAAATGCTAATATTTAGAAGTTCCCAAATCTTAATGTTGAACTCTGGGAGTTGAACCTTATAATAAATATATTAGATAGTATCGTGGTATTTGTGTGCCACTTTCGAATTTCA